>VHZZ01002510.1:25094-42265 GCA_009801015.1 Silene noctiflora
TCTTCCGCTGCGTTGTGTCGAGTCTTTCAGTAGTTTGTTGAGACTTGTATTTCAGATAGTTTGTTAGACAGTTTTGATATGGAGTTTGGAAACTATGTAATCGTTTTAAATACTTTATTTAAGATGTTTTGTTATTGTCTTTTGATTATCATTGCCTCGGGAAACCGAGATGGTAGCATCTCCATACCTAAGGTGGCCTCGGTAAGGCACTTTGGAGTATGGGGGTGTTATAGCTAGAGCCAAAGCAACTCGTGGGAGTCCTAACTTTGAATGAGAAAGCATCCGCCTGGGAAACTCGCGCGAGTAGTAAGGAACTCGCACGAGTTAGGCTGGAACTTGCACGAGCTAGGTTGAGCTCGCACGAGTCAGCCTGCAACATCCTTCCTTCTTGGCCTTGCTGCCCCATAGCTCATGGGGGCTCCTCTAGACTCGTGGGGTTCCTCCTTGTTGTATGGTCATTAAATGTGATCAATTTAGTTCCGAAAGGCTCTGAGAATGCAAGGTTGGCAAATCAACCATCTAAGCACACACTGACAAGTCTTGGCCTTATGGCCGATTAAAACATAACTAGAAAAAGTTCCAAGTACGAATAAGGATAAATCCGAAACAAGTTCATGAACATCATAGAATAACGGATCATCAATTGTGGCTTGGCCTCCGCATCCTCATCCATGACCTCCTCATTTTCAGCACCGGACGTCCCAGCTTCATCATATCCTTGCTCCACATGACCTCCCATCCATCTCCCTTCTGAGTCCAGTTGACTCCCATAGCTAGCTCTACAAGGACCCGCAAGACACCCACGACCATAGCTCTCCGGTGCTCCCTAAGTAGATCTATTCACTTTATAGCAGTGGAAAATGCCAATATCATTCCCGGGTCCTGTCCACTATACCGGTGAGCTAAGTCTATCCTCATGTTCTGAAGGTGAGCCATCTCATGCATATTCCTCAAACTAAGGTGTTGGACAACCTCTCTATAAGCTCACTAACCTACATTCGGGGATCGTGGACTGTCAGGTAACCCGAATACTGGTACTGGGTTGCACTCTGCTGAACATAAGGGGTCTCACCCACCACCTCTCTAACCACTCTCTCTCCCCTAGACTCCCTGAGTGGTTGGACCACCCTCCTACGACTATTAGGCAAGACCAGCTTCGACATCTGCTGAAGTACATAATCCAAAATAAGATATGTTTGATAGGGAGGGTCATCCTCCCGAGACTCCGCCATCTGGTCAGTCTCGGGTAGGTTAGCAGCATCTCGTAATCTCAACCATCTCATCCCCCTTACCCTCCAAGATAAAGTCCCATCATCAAGTACCCTCAACCATTTCTGATGCAAGAAGTAATCCTTATCCATGGTCGGCACACTCTTGAACAAAGCCGGAAACTCAGGAGAAGGCTCAAATTTAGTCAACCTCTGAGCCAGACGGGTCACAATAGCACCACAACTAAGGTAACGGTACGAGGACTGAGTCATATGTGCCAAACTAACAGACACTATGGTAAGGGCACTATAGTAGAAACGCTCCTCCCGCCTTGGGTTCAGGTAAAACATCAGCAACATCACCTCATGTGAGTTTAACTTACCCACATCAATCCTCCCATAAAGCAAACAGGTCATCATCCTAAGAAAGATCCGAAGAGTCACATGTTGTACATCATTGATCAACAAGACACTAACACTCGGCACAGTACTGGTGATTAAGGAAAAGTACGTACTCGCTCCACACTCCTTGGCGACATCGAGGTAATACACCTCATTGGTCTTCTCCTACCCCAACTGCTCAACTATATCATCCAAAGTCAAGTAAAAACTGGTGCTCATCAACTGAAAAATAACGGTCTCACTCTCCTCATCATAGGAATAAGAACTCATAAACTCGAAAGTCAAGAATTCATAAGAATTCTTACGAAGTCGGTACAGCCTTAACATACCCAAAGTCTCAAAAATATGCCTCACATCCACCTCAATCTCCAACTCTTCAAAAATCCCAACATCCACACACCTAGTAGCTTTCAAAGTACGACTAATCAAGGCTACAAAAGCTTCTTGTTGCTTAAAATCAGCGAATATTACCGTCGGGCATTGAGGCACTGAAGGAACCGTCGGCGCTTGACTCCCTAGGCCTTTCTCCGCCGCGACAGTACCGGCTCGGGTTCTTTTGCTTGGTGGTCTGGTGGCAGCGGCTCTCGGCATACTATAACAGCACGGTTTTAGCAACATATTCCGGTTTTAATATGATTAGAGCAAGAATAATTTCAGATTTGCCATATTCAAAAGATGAAGCTTTAAGACGGATTTTTTGCATAAAATACTAAAAATCAAGTATAAAATAGGTTAGTATTAGCATCCCATGACCCTTTTCAATTTTAAAAGAGGATTTAGAGTAACAAAAATCAAAATTTAGGGGCAAATCTTAGAAATTTCGGGACCAATTACTACCAAGTTTGAGATCAAAATCGTTGCCCCTAACATCAATAACAAGATCTAAAGCAAGTTTTGTTGGAATTCAACTCCTACATCATGATTCTAAGAAATAAAAATAAAAAATTCAGTTTCTGTTCAATGTTTGTTTACCCAAAACATATTGAAAACAATAGAAATAAGGTTACCTTGTAGTTTGACAGAAAATCGTTTGCAAGGATGAATAAAGGGAAGGATTGAAGAAGTAATTTGCACAAAATCCACAAGTTTTGTTGAGAGAAAGAGGTTTGAGAGGGAGT
Source organism: Silene noctiflora (assembly GCA_009801015.1). Lineage (NCBI taxonomy): Eukaryota > Viridiplantae > Streptophyta > Magnoliopsida > Caryophyllales > Caryophyllaceae > Silene > Silene noctiflora. The sequence continues at coordinate 27,823 of VHZZ01002510.1, forward strand.
ATGAGTGTTAGAATGTGATTTGTTGTCGAAAATTAGAAGTAAAAGTAGAGTTATAGGTTTTTGGAATTAAATCGCGATTTCCGGGTAATTTAGGGTTCTCGGTAGAGTATCGGCCGCACTCAGTCGAGTATCTTGTACTCGGCGAGTGTTAGGTGCTCGATCGAGTTTCGAATTTTAGCAGATTCAACCTTGCTTTTGCTTTTTACGAACTCGGTCGAGTCCCCCAAAAAGGTCAAAGAACGGTTTGCATCTATAATATAGTCATTCCTCCAATACAAAACATCGTTCAGAGTCTAAGAGGTGCCTTAGAACTCGTCACTAATTAGTTGTTACTTGTGACACTATAAAATACTAAGCAACACATAGGTAACATGCACACGAATGGACTTAACATAAAGCATCTCAAGTCGACTTATACCACACTATCATACACCGGTTAAATTCTCGACTTAATACACACGGTCACACATTATTGCAGTGATATTCTAGACCTATGCACACGTATTGTATATATGTCACATCTTCATACCTCGTTATCAACTGCTTATGCAAACAAAACAACCCGTCAACCACATACAAAACCACATACCAAAACACATACCTTGCAACACGAACCTGTTCGTCTCATCGTATACACTAGCACATATGCAACTACTAAGATAGCCACACATCACACACACCACATACTCATATTACCTTTACACCAATCTACATATATTATCACACACCTAGATCACATCTAGCAGACAGTCATATACATCATTTCAACTCAACATCCCACCCTGAGGTTACTGGCTTAAGTGTATTGGGGCCGAGATTCTGGAATGAGGGCGCCTTCTCACCCAAAATCAAACAGGCGCAACACATTGTGCGTCCTCTGGAAGGGGCGCATCACCTTGTGCGACTGTTCTCGAATTGGATTCTGACTGTGAAAGTCAGACCCGCGGGTTGTTGTTGTTCGGTTGTTGATTTAGATGTATTTATTGATATTAAACTCGAAATTGAAGCGGTTTATGCGGATTATATATATATATATATATATATATATATATATATATATATATACAAAAGTCGAATTCTAAGATTTGATATGGAACAAAATTGAACCATTGAAACCTGGGTTTGAATAAATGACAAAAACCCACAAAAATCGAATTATACGGGTCCAAATCGCATAGAAAACGAGCTTGAAAACTATACATAAACCCGTCTTAAAATCGAGTTTTTCAAAAACGATTTATAAAACAATTTCACTTCCCAAAATGATTTTTCAAATTAAATTTTATTTTCAATAAAATTAAATATCAAATTATTTTCAATAAAATGAAATAAATAAATTAAATTGACCAATTTGTCAAATAAACCGATTAAAACGAATAAAACCAATTTACATCGATAAATAGACTAAATCAATTAAATTATTAAAATTCAAATATTTTATTTTCAATAAAATAAATAAATCCAAATTAAATGAATAAAAATGAATTTAAAAAGAAATATTAATTTAAATATCATTTAAATTAATAAAAAGAAATAAATAAAACGTGTCGTCGACAATCGCCAGAAGAGTAATTTGCTTCAAAAGGCCGAGGCAAGACTTTATTTGGAACCGCCAGGAGAGTAATTTGCGGGTAGCAGAACGTTGGTAGAAACGTGGCGGCGACGACCTCTCGCTGGGGAACATATCGACAATTGGGAATGTGTTAATCGTCAGGGAAGAACCTTGAGCATTTACATCGAATACTGCTAGGGATTATCTCTACAGAGACTTAACTGCCACTGGGGAGTGTAGTTTGATACTCTTTGGCTGCCTGTCGGAGAGAATGAGGGCTCACGCAAAGCCCCCAGTTGGAGCGAGCTTTGCTTCTTATAATTACTGCATGGTTAGTGGCCACACAAAGAATCTAATAGGAAAATAACACATAATCACATAAGCACTTAAGCAATTAGCACGTGATCTCATTGAAGAGAACAAACAAGTTTTGGAAACTCACTCTTTTCTTTAATAAACTGTATTTGTTGCTTGTAATGCATTATGCATATCCAATGGGCTTTAGACACATAATTGACATGACATGACGTACGTAATACAAACTTTGTTTTGTTGCGACACGGGGACGACTCTGACATATTTTGCCTAAGTATGCGCAATCCTAGCCAAATATAGGCGACAACGCGTATTAGTTCCCAAGAAAGAGGATCTGCCAGTGATGGGGACGTATAAAGGTATGGCATGGGCCATGAATGAGCTGTTTACTTGGATATCTTTCACCACTGTTTGCTGCACTGAAATTCTTTATTGAGGCTTGATAAGTAAGATAATCGATCTAAGACCTTCCTCATTGTCCAGACCGAGCATTAGATTGACTCAAATGAGACTCCAGAATAGAAGGGAGGAATAAAGGAAGGATGGCATCTCGGAAGAGAAGCCCCTAGTATAGAAGGGTAAAATGGGTGGCTATGACGTTTAGGAAGGTTGAAAGGTCGATAATTGAGGTCGAAAGTTATAGATGGTGTGGTTGTGTCCTTGTTGGAGGACTGCCAACGTATTCACGTGCAGTGAAATCAAACCAGATCGTAGTTCTGAGTGTGTGCTATGCTGTTAGGGCCTTAAAGTGCATGGGTCACGAGGGTATATTCCTTTAGTTCCTCGAAGAATCGATTCAAAATAATTCCTTCCCTGATCATAGACCAAAGAAGTAAGGTAGGTTTATAAAAAAATTGTTGTCATGTGAGCATACTGAAAAGTGGACCCTAAGGATGGGTTCGGTGCATCCCATTCCGGGTAGCAAAGTATTTGAAGACTTCGTGTCTGGGTCAAGGTGAAAATGGCTTGGATATTTCGTAGTGTACAGCTTGGAAGTAAGAGGTTTTGAATCAGCAAAACTCTAGAGCTTGTTTTTGTGGAGTTAAGGCTTGATAAGTTATGGTTTGTAATGTGGCTTAGAAATGGGGTCTCGGGTTTGATGTAGCCTGAGCACAAAAAATGGTAGGTTATATAACGTGGGATCAAGTTTCCATGTCTTGGCACCTAAAGGTTGGGTATATGTGACAAGCTTGAGAGGATTCTCAATATTCTTAACCATCTCCCTGTAACGGTCTCAAGAAGGACTTAGGATGTAAATAGGCTATACGGCGGTGCTAGCTGACACTTTGGCATCTTCAGCTTCAGGTTCTGTCGTTGACTATTAACATTTAATTTTAGGCTTGTTCTTGATTCAGACTTTGGATTTAGATTATTGGCTCTATCCCTTTGGTTTGCTTTTGACTTTGTCTTTTGATATTGGCATTGACTTTGCTTCATGATTAAGCCATTCTTCTTTAGCTCGTGGCATTTGGATCTGCCTTTGAATTTTCCGGGTCAGATGACTTGCTATCATGGATTTGGGTCAAACTAACACCTTATGTGTGAGTTGGGTTGGTCTTTAGTAAACAAGTTGTGTATTGTGGGAAATGGGCTTGCCTTACGTCATGGATCATTAAAAAGGGAGACGATCTAGATTCTTCATAGAATCTCTTAAGATATGCTCGTCCTAAACTAGGTTACAACGAGGTTTCAATTGCCAGATATTGTAATACCTCGTATTTTAAGGCTTGGTTAGTGGTTAGTCAGATGGTCGAATTATAAAAATGTGTATTAAAGCATATTTTATAAATTATAGAATTATATTGTGAGACGGAATAATATAATAAAATAATGGATGAGTCGGGAATGGATGTGGGCCATGTGTATTGGGCCGTGTGCATTCGTGTAATATTAATAGTAGTAATAATTGTAATAGTAGTTATAATATTGATAATAATAGTATTATTATTAATAATAGAATACATATTATTAATTAATAAGTTTCCTAATAAAGACTACCTTCTACTAACATAAAAGCAAGGGTTGACCTACATATTAGGTTTTATTCACATAAATCAGATCTAGGGAGGAAAGAAGGGGAGAACTCAGCTTTTATTATCGTCTCATGGTAAGTTTTATAAAACCGTCTCATAATATAACTTGTCTTGTAATTATTTGACATAACTTGCGATTTAGACCACCGTATGACCTAACCCAACCGTGGACTAGTAGGGGTTGACCAGACCTCCATTTGACCACCTTTGACTGGCAGGGACGGGGTTGTTGCTGAGGTTTTACCTGATTGATTGTGGTGTTTGTACCAAGGATTTGCACACGGGTTTAACCCCTTGCCTCGCCTATTCTGAGACCTGGACCTGGGTTGTATGGTTCCAGGTGTTGGGTTGACGATGCTGGTGGTGTTGTGGTGGTAATATGCAGCATTGTGCGCGGTGGTTGCCGAAATTTCGCATTTTTGTTGTCGTTGGCGTTTGTATGCAGCCATTTATAGATGACTCGACTAGGCCGTGACCAAACGTGATGGCACTAATGGTGGGACCACCGTGGGTCATAGGAGACCAGGATGGTGGCCATTAGTGGTAAAGGTGGTGGTCTTGGGTTGGTGCTTATTGTTGTTGCGGATTTTGTGTGTCGTGTCTAAAGATGAGTGATTTGTCGTGTTTAGGGGTCGTCGTGTCTAGTAGTTAGGTGGTCGTTGGTGTAGAGTCGTAGGCGAGCTTTGCGGTGGTGTCAGGGTGGCCAAAGGTGTTGCCTTGCGCGGGTGTTCGCCGGAGTTCGCAAAAAAACAGGGGTTTTTGTTGTGTGCCTTGTTAGGGTCGTGTAGGAGACCACCATGATTGTCGTGTAAGGTTGAGGTTATAGGGGAAAGCACATGGGGTTAGGGTAAAGCCATGGTGGTGGTGGTGGTGATGGTGTGTCGTGGTGTGTGGGTGTTGTTGTGAGGAGATATATGACGTGTTGAGTAGGGTTGTTTGGGTGTGTGATGGTGGCTGCGTGTGGTGGTTAGGGCTGGTGTCTGGACCGTGGCTGGGCTGCTGATAGTGTTGGCTCTCGGTGGTGTTGGTGGCAGATTATGGTGGTGTCGAGTTTGGGTTTAAATACACGGGTTAAGAGGGATGGTTCATGAGCGGAATGGTTTTAAACCATGTATTGGGGGTGCGTTGGTTGCTTAGCTTAAGACGGGTTTTTACACTTCTAAAATATGTAATAATATAATATCATTAATGTTTAGTTAGTATAATCATTGTATGAATTAGATAGTTGGTAATTATAATAACTGTAATTGCTAGGTGATGATCTTGTGAAAGAATATTATTAGCTGATTAGCTTGGATTGCATTGTTGGAAATTGCTTGTCAGGTAGGATAACAATTATAATGGACTGTCTTTATTGTATTTTATCATTCATATGTGCTTTGTGAGTATTTGGTTAATTGCCATAATTGGTTTATTGTGTGGTTTCAATATCATGGATTATGAACTTTGGCTGGTTTATTATGGTGATTGGTTAATGGTTCACTATCGTCGTAGTTGCATTTATGGGCATAGTATATGTATTGGTAGACAGGTTAATCCTGGGCAGATATCATGGTAAGAGTCTTCGGGTGATGTATTATAAACTTACTGGTAGACGTCATGGTAAGAGCCTTCGGGTGACGTATTTCATATTCAGATTTATCCTGTGGCAGACGTCTTTAAAAAGCCTTCGTGGTGACGTATTTGAAACTTACTGACAGACACCGTTTATATACCTTTGTGGTGGTGTAAGGCTCCAGGTTGATTCTGCAGACCTGTCTCTAGTGTGTCTACTCAACTTAAGGTTGAGGGTTGTGTTATGAGCTTAGTGGCATTGGCATTGACATTGACATTTTCATATCGTATCTCGCGTGTTCATGTTATATAATTACCTATCTTGTGATTGTTATACTACTCAACTGTTTGTTTGACCGTGTATTCTATAAACACCTGTGATGAACCAACTATTGGGTAGCAGTTTGACTGATAGGTATTTGCGTTAGCTGACTTGGGAGCTCATGGGGATGCGTGAGGATTTTGGCCAGTCTACCTAGACGTCTAGATCACATAGTTCTAGACACTTGTTATTTGTAGTATTTAGTTTTTTTAATTGAATTCCGCTGCGAGTTTTAAATACTTATTGTTTCAGTTAATCAGTGTGGTTAAACTGTAATAAAACCTTTATTCGCTAAATTTTAATATAAAGTACTTTGGTGTGTTTTACTTTGTTATTCACTACCTCGGAGACTACGAGATGGTAACAACTCTATTTATTTGAGAATGTTTTGTTAAAGGCTCTTAAATAAATGGGGGTGTTACAGACATGGAATAGGTAAAGAAAATGGACGCGGAGTTTCGAATCTTCCACCACTCAGAACGAAACATCACTTAAGTATACTCACATTGACTTTGCTTGGTTGGTTGTTTTAAAATGTCTCAAACCAACTCTTGTTGTCACAGGAAATGGTAAGCAAAAGGTAGAATGATATGTGGATTGAAAATTGTACTTTCATTGAAATGATGAATTTATTTAACATAGACTTGAGAGAACGTGACTCGTGGGACAGCCCCCAGGTTGTCACTAGGAAATGAAAATGAAAATGAAAACAAAGAACAAATACTAGAAGAAAATTATGGGAAAGAAAACCTACGAGTCGGACGTAGATTCGGAATCTAACTCGATATTAGATCCAGAATCGTAATCATCGGCCCATGCTTGAACATTCGTTCTTCTAGAAACTGGCTTCGACATTTGGCTTTGAGCATTCATCCATTTGAGCACCTCATCCTCATTTTTGGGACCACTGGAAGGATAACAATCAAGAAGAGTTTCCTGATAAGCGGTATATCCATGAGGATCGCCTAAGCTGCCTTATGGGTTAAAGGTTGAAAGGGACAGTTCCCCACTTTCAATTATATCTTAGATCATATGTTTCAAACAAAAGCATGCTTCTGTATCATTTCCCCTACTACGATGATATTGACAATATGCGTTACTGTTCCATCTAGGCAGTATATTTTCAGGGTCTTGAGTTGGACTGAGCATATGTAATTTGCCTTTTGATACTAGCATTTATAGCGCTGCTGCATAAGTAATGCCAAGGTCGTAGAATGCATTAGAAGCTAGTCCCGGTCTTCTGGGTGGAGCTTCCAAGAGATTAGCATTATCACTCTTGTTGTCAATTTGAGTGAAGATCGATATATGAAACTTACCTCTTTCAATATTATCTTGGATAACATGTTTTAGTTTGTAGCAACTCTCGGTGTCATTCCCCACGCCCCTATGGTATTGACAATATGAATTGCCATCCCAAAATCGGGTTACCTTATCTGGCACTGAATCCGGACTCAGACCGACAGGTTGAAGAAGTCCAAGAGAGGATAATTTCTTCAAGGGTACGGCATAAGGTATACCTAGACTGGTGAATGACCTTGGAGGGTTTTTTTAGATTCTTTAACGAAGGCTCCATGAAGTTGCCTTTGTTCTTTTTTGTCCATGGATATGATGGATGTGCAGCGTAAGAAGGACTATTTACTATCACTTTCTCTTCGAGACTATCTGTTTGAGGGATTTCTTGAACACTTTTCTGTTTGAGAAGTTGGGCATCAATCTTCTTACCCATTTTTATAAATTAGTATTCCAATGTGGCGAACTTATTCTCAATGTTGAAAAGTCGAGTGTTAATATTGTCGATAGCTACTTATAACTTGGAAAACTTGCTGTTGATGGCGACATAAAGTATGAGCATTCCGCTTTGGATATCATCTTCCTCAAGCATATTGATTTCTCCGTCGTCACGAGGAGCGAGGAGGTGTGAGCAGTCTAGGGATGATTCATGGTCATGTTTAACGATGCCAGAACCAAGAGGGTCGACCTTCTTGAGTTGCTCGACAAAAGGTGGCACTGGAAGCTTGCCATCTTCGATCATGTCCTGGATGGTGTGTTTTAAGAGAAAACACTCTTGGATGTCGCGGGCTCTACCCTGGTGGTAGAGAAAATACTTGTTGCCTTTCTAGAGGTTCGCTTGCTTCTCTAAAGGTGGATCCGGAGTCAGACCTATCAGATGTATCTTGCCTTGGGAAGAGAGTCTCTTCAGAGCATCGGAATAAGAGATGCCCAGATCAAAGAGTACCCTTTAATGTCTCCCAGGTTTTCTTTGGGCAGTGTTCATTTTCCTAGAACAACTGTTATTGCAAGATGTAGGATTTATCTAGCCTAGACTAGTGGTTTTCCCAAATGGCGTGTTCTTCTTCACCATCCCATTTTCAAGGGTCAGGACGTGAATGCTCAAATTTTCAACTATAGCTTGATGGCGTTGAACCATGACATAAACGTCTTGAAGAGATACGGTGATTGTGGCTTGAGATGCTTCGTGACTTTGCTGACTGGCGGAATTTGAAAAATTCCTACTCGACAGAAACGACGCGTGTTACAACTAGATTTAGCAGGGGATTAAGCAATCTGAAGCAACAAACCTGGTGGTACACGAAGGAACACATATGAGGACAAGGCACGATGACTGGACTTGATTGTGAGTTCTTGAAACGTCGTGAGTGACTTCTCGTGTTTGAACTCACGGTGTTTGACTTTGACTATGACTTTTGACTCGAGTGTTGACTTTAACGGAGTGACCCTTATATCGTTGACCTTTTTGACGGGTTTAGACATGGTTGAAGGTGGGGCGACGCCAACACATGTGCTTAAGACAAACTTGACTCGGGGCTTGGATTGTGCGTACCCGACCGTGACATTGGGCGAGTTTGATAGACGGATTGGAATGACTCGGTATGTTAATCTCGAGTATGTGAGTCGAGGTTTAGGGAATGTTCAGATCCTAACTGACTTGGGATGAAGGGATCATCCAAAATGATAGCGTAACGCCTTTGGACTTGACTCGAACTTGAAAGACCCAAAATATAAGGGAAGGCGAGTTTATAACCCGACGGATTTTTGACTAGGAAATGACTTGGTTTGGAAATTTAAGCCCACTTGAATTTGCATATCTACATTTTTGAAAAGGTTTTTTTATCTAAGACTTTATTTTTTTTTTTTTTTTGAAAACCTATTTTTAAAAATTGGAATTTTGAAAATGCAATTTTAAGTTGCAGAATATTCGGCATTATTTGGTTTACAAAATTCCTTTTATTTTTGAAAAGATTGAAAATGGATTTTACTTATAGAAAATTTGACGTTATTTTGTTTACAAATATGATATTAAGACTTGTGATTGACTCAGAAAACACATACACCAGATACAAGCATTATAACGGTATGCTGAGTGCAAGTAATGGGTTTTGATTTAAAAGGGTAGGTTGCCACACTAAGCTATCAAACCCTAGTTTGTGGAGAGGTCCGTGCCAAACATGAGTAAGGCCGGTTCTTAGTTCCAGTTCATCGAGTAGTGAAAGCTCTTGATACAAACATGAGTAAGCAGGGTGTGGTTGATGTCAATTGCTATCCATCTACTAGGGACAAATAAGAATTTACACCATTCATCATGTTTTTTGTATTTTAAGGATTCTTGGGTTATAATTGAAGAAGGTGACAGTTCTTCATTCATCAAAGGGTTTCTTGTATTTTAATCTTAATTATTATTGTTCATCTCCTTAAGCTGGTACAATTCTTTACTCTTTACTTAATTTCTTGTTAATCTTTGTTAATTACTCTACCTTGTTTTATCATGGTTTCTCTTGCTTTGATGATTGACAATATTACTTGCTTGAGCCCCGTGATGATGAGTGAGTAGTCTCCTTGTTAGGGTTAATGGGGGATTAGAGGATTGATTAAAGGGCAGATACATACCTTATTGAGTTCATTTTGGTTGATTAAACTTGTTGTTGTAGTTCTAATATTAGTGCACATGTTATCTTTGATGAAATGGTTGACTCACGACCTTGCATGATTTTAATTTTTTTTTTTTTAAATAGGGAATATGATGCACTATGCTCCTGGTATTATAGTCTAAGAATTACTTAGGTTATTTGATTTAGAGCTGACAATCAGGTAACATTGATAAGTTATGGGTCGAGTCAAAACGGGTCGGGATCATATCGAGTTCGGGTTATGTCGGATTTGGGTCTTTTACATTTCATACCAGGTCATTATCAGGTCGCGTTAGGTTGGCTTCAGGTCATTAATGGTTCAGGTTATTGACATATATTGTAATACCTCGAATATTTGGTCTTTGGGTACTCTATCGAGTAGAGGGTACTCTATCGAGTAAGTTATAATTAGAGTCTGGAAGAGTTCTGTTTCTTAGATACTCGACCGAGTCGGGGAAACTCGATCGAGTAGGCGATACTCGATCGAGTACGTTAGTTACTCGATCGAGTGCCTGTGTTCATACAGGTTTTTCGTCCGGTTAGATATTAAAGAAATGGGAGGTATTTATAAGGTGATACGTCAGTTTTATTTCTTTTACCTTTATTTTATAACTTTTCACACTAAGAAACTCAAACGACATTGATTCCTCTCCTCTCTTTTCTATCAAATCAAGGGTTACAGTTCGTAACTTTTGGGGCTTTTCATATCATTGTGTTCGTCATCTTGTGGGTGAGTTCCCTAAGTTGTTTTTATGTCAATTCATTACATTTGTTTAAACCCTAATGTCAGTAATTTAGGGGTTTTGGGGTTAATTGATGCGTAGATGGTATTGTATGCTTATTATATAGGAAGCGATTTCGTAGAGAAGGATTTCTGATCATTTTCTCCCTTGTGTTGTGATTTCCATCTCAGGTAGGGTTTCCTTACTCGGTTACTGTTTAATTAGCTAAGATAATGTGGTGAACTGAGTATGATTGTATCATGATTATATTTCTTAGTATTGGCATGTTTATCTTTTTTGTGGTTGTGGTATTTTTTGTATATGGTTCGCGAGGTGCGCCCTCGGCTGAGTGTAGTCATTTGCGAGAATGGCTTCACGCGCTTGTTCGCCCTTTGTGGTTTCCGTCATAAGGTGAATGTGCACATTAATGATCATTGGGTTACTCGCTCTAAGGTGTTGAGCAGGGCTTAGGTGGTACGGCTGCGGTCCCTACTGGCGGAGTGGATAACCTGTTGCGATGGGTATTCTGGCAGGCCTACACACTTGGTGTGTAGTCAGGTGATTGGAGAGCTGTGGAGTTTGGAGAAATCTGATGTTGTATTGCTTTGCTGTCTTATTTAATTATTCAGTAACTGACCCCGTTTAATTGTTTTGTAAACTGTGGTGATTCATTCAGGGATGGTGTGCAGTTGATTAGCAGGTATGCTTTGGGATAGCTCGCGGGGTTCGACGGGATGGAGTCATCATGTAGTTTTGATAGCTAGTCTTCCGCTGACATTTTTGTTACGTTTTAAGATACGGTTTTGATAGTTGTTTGGGGACAGCCGTAATACTTTAGTTTGGAGTTGGTTGTATGACTAAAACTTTTGAACATTAAATGTTGTTTCTTTATGGTTTTCTTTGTTATATTGTACCTCAGGCAACCGAGATGGTAGAATTTCCATATGCTAGGGCGGTCTTGGTAAGGCACCTTGGTGTAATACCCCAGGTTTTTTAGTCTTTGGGTACTCTATTAAGTAGAGGGTAATCTATGGAGTAAGTAATAATGAGAATCTGGAAGAGTCCTGTTCCTTATACACTCGACTGAGTTGGGGAAACTCGATCAAGTACGTTAGTTACTCGATCGAGTGCCTTTGTTTATACGGGTTTTCGTCCGGTTTGATTTTAAATAAAAGGGTAGGCTTTTTATATAACAACGACAATTTCTTTTCATTTTAATTTATTTTATTAACCTTTCTTGCAAAACTCAAAGAACGTAGATCTACTCCTCTCTCTTTACTACCAAATCAAGGGATTGTGTTTTTACTTTTTGGGGCTTTTCATACCGTTGTGTCCGTCATCTTGTGGGTAAATTTCCTATGTTGTTTTTATGTCGATTCATTAGTTTTCCTTAAACCCTAATTGGGTAGATTAGGGGTTTTCAGATTTAATTTGTGTGTAGATGATGATTGTATGATTTTTTATAGGAATGGACTTTGTAGAGGAAGCTTTCTGACGTTTCCTGCGCTAGTGTTGTGATTCTGTCTCAGGTAGAGTTTCCCTACTTAGTTATTGTTTAATTAGTTAAGATGATGTGGTGATATGAGTATGATTGTGATTATGATTATATTTCTAAGTATTGGCATGTTTATTAGTTTTGTGGTTGTTGTTGATGTTTGTATATGGTTCACGAGGTGTGCCCTCGGCTGAGTGAAGTCATTTTCGGGAATGGATTCTCGCCCTTGTTCGCCCCTTGTGGTTCCCATCCCAAGGACGATATTCACATTAATGATCATTGGGTTATTCGCTGTATGGTGTTGAGCGGGGCTTAGGTGGTAAGGCTGCAGTCCCCACTGGCGGAGTGGATTACCTGTTGCGATAGGTAATCTGGTAGGGCTACACACTCGATTTATAGTCAGGTGATTGGAGAGTCGTGAAGTTTGGAGAAATGTGATGTTGTGTTGTTAGTGTCTTATCCAATTATTCAGTAACTGACCTCGTTTAATTGTTTTGTAAACAGTGGTGATCCATTCGAGGATGTTGAGCATTTGATTAGCAGGTATGCTTTTGGATAGCTCGCGAGCCTTGACGGGATGGAGTCCTCACTTAGTTTGATAGATAGTCTTCCGCTGACTTTACAATAATGTTCTGGGATATTGGTTTTACCACGGTTGTAATACTAAAGTTTTGATGTTCAGTTGTATGGCTTTAACAATTATACTTTAAATTTTGTTTCTTTTTTATCTCCTTTGATATACTGTACCTCGGGCAACCGAGATGGTAGCATCTCCATATGCTAAGGTGGTCTTGGTAAGGCACCTTGGTGTGTGGGGGTGTTACAAAGTGGTATCAGAGCAATAATTTTGGAACCTGTAACCAATAAACCTAATGAACATAGAGAGTCAAACTAAAATGAACCCGGGTAGGAGTTGTTAGGAGCTAATGCAAAGGCTTGGGAGACGTCCTAAAGTCGCGAACTTAACCTTGCAACTTTTAACCGGTCACAATAGATGTGTCATGGGATCACTACCTGTTTTCTTTGTTGTCTTTAATGCACGTGTGTTGGATTAAGTATGCGGTTGAAATGGTTGAAAAAGGAAGGTGAAAGTATGTGTTGCATGTGGGGTGTGAATTGCATGAGAAAAACGTGTTTATATGATTAAGTGAATTGTATTGTTAGCCTAAGATAGTAACATGTGGTTTGGAGTTTAATGTGGTATGTGATTTTCATGTTGTGCGTAAAGTTGTAGTACCAAAGCATGTGGGTACTATAATTCGTGAGCATGACTCGACCGAGTAGGGGGAACTCGATCGAGTAGGTTGGACTCAACCGAGTGGGGCTGAATTGATCGAGTAGGTTGGACTCGACCGAGTGGGTCTGACTCGATCGAGTGAGTTTTTTGTGGTGTTGGGCAAAAGTTTCAGGAAAGTTAGTTACTCGACCGAGTTTGGGAGAACTCGATCGAGCGTCGGGCACTCAACCGAGTACATTCGAGTACTCGATTGAGTATGTTCTATGTCAGACCTGACCATTTTCTTAAAAGTTTGGGTACTCGATCGAGTGTGTAGTAACTGGATATAGTGTGTTTTACTCGACCGAGTATGTGTAATTACTCGATTGAGTATGTCTTTATGCGGGTCATGATTATTTTGAGTTGTAGGCTACTTACGTTTGTTTTCGGCTTTAAAGCATTATTTTACATATGTGTTAGTCATGATGTGTAAGTTATCGGATCCTGTGACGTGGAGGGTACTACCTTATGATAGCTATAAGTTTGGTAGGGAGGACATATGGTTACGCGTGTTTGTAATGGATAGTGTGTTGGAGTATGTGTCCTAAACAATAGTGCGATCACATATTTAAATCTCATAATAAGAATACGTAAGGGATGATACATTATATAGTCAACTGATCAACATTTCTCGGTAACGATTGGCTGACTAGAGTTTGACGTTACTGTCCTAGTGTTTGTGTGACAAACATTACAAAATCAAAATTGTCTATTTTATGTTACATATGAACCGAAATATTAAGTGTTGTTGGACAACATTTTTATTTTGTGTTTTGTTTAATAATCAACATAATCATTGCCTAAGTTGCATGCTTATGACAACTAGCTAGTCAAGTGCCATCATACCTATGTGAAGCATGCATAATAAAATAAGGAAAAGTAATTGTCCACTATGGGACCTTGTGTGTGCCGGTTTTGGGGAAGTAAAAAGAGCAATTTGTTGCTCATTTTTCACTTAACTTTTCTTATACAATTCTTGTGAAAACCTCACTCTAAAATATTACTCACAACCATATTCTAAATTATTACTAAAGGTAGTGATAAAATAAAGATTATGGGACATAAATTTCTAAGTAATATCTAGTTAATATGTTTAGAAATATTTGGGTAAAATCTTGGGTGCAATCGAAAAGAGAGTTTCTAATTTGGGACTTGGAGGATCATCCTTATTTCATAGCTCAAGAATAAGGTTGAAAGGAGTTCATCCTTGTGCCCATATTGTTGGAGCCAGTGTCCTCCACAGTTAGT
>VHZZ01002510.1:76336-89402 GCA_009801015.1 Silene noctiflora
GCAATTTGATTCAATAAAATTACTATTGTAGTAATTTTATAGCCAAAACTCCAATGTGAGGAAATTCTTCTTTTTCCTTATTTTTATTTATTTTCTTTTGCATGCATATGTTTTTAGATCACATAAAATAAAATTAATGTAATTTCATATTATATTAGAGTGTCTACTATGTGGTCTAAACTAACAGTAATAACATCGGTTTTATCTGATAAACTCGTTATTAATTGTAATGGGCGCGCGTTTAATAGTTTATTTGAGAGAACGTAATAACAACGGTTGTTTTTTTTAATAACGGTTGTTATTGTGTTTTTTATATTTTTTTTATAAATTCAGTTTCGGTGCATTACTCTCAAAATCGTGCATCAATTTACAGTAGTAGCAGCATCAAATAAACACAGTCGCAGCAGCAAAATTGGGTTTTTACTATTTGACAAAAAACTTTCTCATGCTCTCCATTACAATTCACCATTGCAATAATGACATTAAGGCCCTAAAACTATTGAAACATCCTAAACATAACTAATATCCTTATCTATACAACAACAACATCAGAGCCTTAATATATCTTCAACAAAAATTCTCCTAAACCTCTAAGTCTTGAGTAGATCGATAGCTATAAAATCAACAAAACTAGAAGTAAATTGACCCAAAAATATACCTCTTTAGTCTTTATTGCAATTTTCAAGGACGTACTTGCCCCACAAGTCTCTCACCTCGTTGACTTGTTTCTTTTTATACTCAGAGTCATGTGGCTCGTTGATGACATACTATGAAAACAAAGACATTAAAGAAAACATATATGTTAGAGTAACATATAGCAGAAACATGCAACATCATGAATAGCGTAAATAAAAATTTATGTAAGTAAACCGTCTAATGAAAACACATTATTACTAACCCTTTCTAGAATAAGGATATATCTTCGCCTAATAATCTCCAACATGAAACGACAAACGTAGTAACCACATTGTATGCTGTCCGGCTGGTGAGTGACCTATTATTTCATAAAACAGACAAAGTTACCAACTAGTCTAATGTGTACTGCATAATTAAAAAAGACATTGATGATTTAGTTTTTATACTAGAAATTTTGTAATTGCGTATAGGTACCCTTGTTATCGTTGTAAATGTGGGGCTACAGCCGTTCTTGGGTTTCTCCTCATTTGAAGATCTTTTTTTCTCAAATGACCAATTTTAACAAAGCCAAACACACACACACATATGTAATAGTAAAAATAATTGAAACTTTTACGTACGTATAAAGCAATATAACTTCCTAGATCGAGAGACATCATTAACGAACACATATATGTTACCTAAACATAGAACGACAACAACAATAGAGGAGCAGCATCATGGCATATCAAAAAAAAGTTCATGTATGCTTCTAACTATAATATTAATTATATATTACCCTTTTTTCATTATAAGGGGAAAAAAATGAGCTTTTTGTTCTTTGCCAATTCTTGAGCAATGTAATCTATCCGATCTTGGTACTGAATCAGCGAGATATGCATAGATAAGATATACGGGCACATGAATCCGTATAGCTCATTTGTAATCTTGTTCTCAAACATCACTTACGCCTTTAAGTACCTAAATTATGGTTTTAAATCCGGTAATTAAAATTAAAAACACTATATATATGAAGATCTAAATGTATATATATATATATATATATATATATATATATATATATTATATATAGATCTAAATGACTTATTAGTCAGATATTTTTATTAAAGTAAATGAGTAGTTAATTAAGACACTTACTTCATCCAAACATAGAAGTTGTGGATATCAATCTCAAGAAGGCCTGCCCAAATGGTTAGTGTATTCCATGAAACAACTGTGTTGGTTTCTTTCCCAATTATATCATTCTCAAGTGGAATAAGTATCAATTGCTCACTTGTTATACGACGGCCAACTTCGTCATTCAAGGATCTCATCGTCACTGTCCTGACTTGTTTCATATAAAGGTTCCCACTATATTCAGGTTTACTAGATAGACTCCTAACTTCTTTTATTTGGGGGAAAGTATGGGAATACGGTTTTGTACTGTTTGTCCCAACATCCTGTAGCAACAACAAAAATCATCAACGGAGAGCAGCTTCAACATCAACTTCACGTCTCCATTTTTCAAAATATAGTAAAGAAGGGCGTTAATTATTTAAAAACATAAGTTAATTAACTATATACCTCAACTTGATTTTTCCATGAAGATGACGTACTAGTAGGAATGTCTATCGGGTCAGCCTTATCCATCTTTTTTGTGCCCTACAAAAAATACATATGTTTCAGCAAATTAGTTCGTTAACATATTAATTTTTCTAACACCAACTTCATTGTTCGGTGGATGCGGCGGAGACAAACGAGCAAGGTAAATGTGTTTGCTAGGCCATTTGACAAAACCTCGAACCACATCTTTCAGAATGGTGAGCTCGTCACCAACTGGGACGGGCAGTTCAAGAAATTCATGACCTGGAAAGACATTTGTTATCTCCACTTTTCTATGATTCATTAAAAGTGGTACGCCATGAACCTTGGCAGTTTCTGATGTTTCTTGCATGTGTAGGAAACCCCGGGCTACACGCACAACTTTAAGGGTGAGTTAGAATAGCTACCCTCTTTTTGGCCTGATAAATAAACATTGTTATTAACTACAATATATATATATATATATATATATATATATATATATATATATATATATATATATATATATGCATTAAACGCTCTACCTAGAGACTACCTTGCCGGAAACTGGGAACTGGTTTGAAGGTGATGTAAAAACACGAGTATCATCGACCGTCTTCTCAAGTTGCAGCCCCTTTTCGGTCTCATTTACCTAAATTAAACAATTGTTATTACCTTTGAATCCCTTGTACGCGTTTCTGCCTAAATTAAACCATTCGGTAAAAAGTAATAAAGCCATATTTACCTTCTCTGCTTCAGGTGAAACCTCTTCATCTTCACGTGTTGTCACAACAACAGCAACTAGCTTCATTTCTTCAGCTTCACGTGTAGAAATACCAGGAGCTACCTCTTTCTGACCGAGTACTTCCTCATGTTATACCAACACCGTGTTGTCTGCCTCCTCAACAGTTAACTGATCCTTCTGTTGCACCTTACCCTCTTTAATGAYATCCTCCATCATCTTCAATTCTTCTTCAGAAGGCTTGCCTCTAGAGTTCATTTTTAGTATCACTGAAGCCAATAACATAATCTGCGTGCAAATAATGTATTATTTGTTTAAAGTACCATGTGAATACGTTTAAGTGAAAATATATAATTATAAATAATAATTTTCACCTTATGATCCGTATATTTCCCAGCCTTCTTCTTCTTCGGTGGAGTTATCCCATAATATTTTGTGATTCGAAATGTAATGGGACGCCCCCTCAATCGACCTGGATGTTCGGGGCGGCCGATCGCTCTAGCAAGAACGTCATTAGGTCCACTGGGCTTAAAAGACCCTTCTTTAACCTCCTTCAGTGCATTCTTCTATTAAATAAAGTACAAATTATTTATGAACACAATATATTATAATTAGATAGTCGTAGAATTAAACAATATATAAACCAGTAAACTCGTCTTATTGAAATACTTACAACGTTGACAAAAGTTTCCTGATCAAATTTGTTACTAACACGGGCTCCTTTAGGTGTGTGGCCTGCTTTATAGGTTACTTGCCAATCTAAATCTGTCACTCCTTGTTTCGTTTATACATTCACAAAAAAATGGTTAGTCAAAAAAAAAATTATATATATGTAATCAATCCGAGTATGATTAAAAAATAAAAGATATATATGTCGATGATGCTTCTTACGAGATTGTCTTGTATCAATCTGTAACCGCCTCGTGAACAATAATATGTTGACTCCTTCTTTGCAATGTTGGTATGGTTTCAGTTGTTAAGGGCCTTCAAATATAGAAACACAAGTACATCAGAAAATTAAAAGATGTTAATCCAAATCATTAATAAGTGTAATATAATCGATCAGTTATGAAACTGAGGCTAGGTAACCTGAAACCTATCACTAGTTCGCAGCAACTTGAAATTAT
Organism: Silene noctiflora; assembly: GCA_009801015.1. Taxonomy (NCBI): domain Eukaryota; kingdom Viridiplantae; phylum Streptophyta; class Magnoliopsida; order Caryophyllales; family Caryophyllaceae; genus Silene; species Silene noctiflora. The sequence goes on from VHZZ01002510.1 coordinate 80,402, forward strand.
CTCATTATTCCTGAGTGATGTTGGCATAGTTCTTTACCGGTGGGCTTTTTTGCATCTCCCCCGTCTCCTTGTTGATATACAAGTGATCCTCAGCAATGTCACACTTCCACTGCCTCAAGCATTCTGTTGCCTTCTTTAGTAGATATTTATCATAGGATTCGTCAATATCGATGGCTTTCTGCATATGTATATACGACCACGCACAAGCATTTGGAATATTAAAATAAAATAGGTTTCAATTTCCTTACACGGTCTAAGAAATTTTTTAACTCAAATACAATCTAAGAGTAAATTCCTCAAAATAGGATTCAATTTCCTGAATCCTCTAAATCGATAGGGACAAACTGTCTTGTTATAACTCTAATCCAAGTGGTTAAATGGCCAACATTTGGACCAGTAGAAAAACCCTTTGAATTCCATGTTATAGTAAGCGGGTTGTTAGCCGCTATAGCTGCAAGAGTTGCATGGCACTTCGTAGGACCCCTCTCACCGGACTTATTCTCATTGTTCTTATCTTTTGTTTTTCTGATTTTCAACCATGATAACCAAAATCAACTGAAGTTACTGGTAGGACAAGTGCATCAATTAACATTATGAAATGGCCACCAATGGTAACTAAAATCATGAAAATGCAACTAGCTAATATGGTATCACTGGCAACACTAAAGTGGATGATAAATATATATAATAGTCACTATTTTGTGAGTTAAGTTTCTGGCACACTAAAATGGATAATAAAACCGTCTTATGGAAGAGTTCATTCAGATCAAAATGGCTTAGATACTGAATATGCAGTGGCTTAGTCTAAACCTAATGCAAAAGAGGAAGAAAAACTATTGAATTATCAACAAATCATCAGCAACATCAAACAAGTTAAACCAAAAACAATAACTGTAACAATCATAGAAAATATTAAGAGATATACCTGATAAAGATCAGACAGAGACGATATGGGAGAGACGGAGATGACAGAGTGATGGCGAGGGAGAGTTTTGACGGCGATGGATATTGTCGATGACGACGGAGAGTATAATAATCGGAATTCCAACAGCTATGCAGTTGTTTGTGTGTTGCGTGTTGTGTATTGAGTGTTTGAAACGTGGGTACTGTTTAATTGCTTTTGTTTTCACTGAAACTATTGACAGCGGTTTATATTCAATTACCCGTTGTTATTACTTTTTAAACTAAGAACGGTTATTATATTCAAAACCCTTGTCATTAATAATAACAACGATTTTCGCTACCTAACCGTCATTACTTTTCACTGATTTGCGCCAAAATAAAAAAAAATTAATTAACAACGTTATTAGGCAGTACGAGTTAAATCGTTGTCATTACTTTCATAATTAACAACAGTTGTTAGTTTCAAAACCGTTGTTATTAGTAAAAACAACTGTAATACAACCGATTTGTGACATTAGGCTACTCGGCCCTGTGGGGGCTACTCGACCGAGTAGCTAGTTGGGATGATATGTCAGCTTCTGTTCGTTAAGGACTCGAGCAAGTGTGGCGTACTCCATCGAGTGTCCCATACTCGACCGAGTGTCCGGTTCGTTATGGGTTTTTACACGGTTTGATATAAAATAGAATGTGAGGCAGTGTTTTATGTTTTTTCATTTTAAAACATTCTCAAAATCAGTTTTTCACATACAAAGCAACGTAGACTGCTCACTTCTACTTTCTATCGATCCGGAGGCGTTAGTTCATCTTTATTTGGGGATTTTCACACCTTTGTTTTTGTAATCGTTTGAGTAAGTCCTTGATCTAGTTTTTATGGTTTCGTTCATACGTTAGTGAAACCCTAATTTGGGTATTTGGGGGTTTTGGGATTTGATTGCCTTTATTCGTTGTGTTGATTCGTTAATTATGTTATAGGAGGAGACTTCGTAGAAGAAGCCTTTTGAATCTTTGCTGTGCATACTGGAATTTGCTTATCAGGTAAGGTTTCCCTACTTAGTTGGCTGTGGAATAGTATATGTATTGATGTGATGATCTTGTTACTTGTTTTTCATGTTCATGGTATGGTTGTTATATGGATGTGATTATTGGAGTTTGGAGATTGTATTGTGAGCCATTTCGAGAGATGGTCTCACCCCCCATTATTGGCCTCTTATGTTCTCTCGGCGCAAGGGGGATGTGAACATTAATGGACTGAGTTCGCTCTTATGTGAGCGGGGATTTTGGTGGTACGACTGCGGTCCCCACTGGCGGCGTGGATTACCTATTGCGATAGGTAATGTGGCAGGGCTACACACCTCGGTGTGTAGTCAGTTCTTGGTTACTATGGAGTTTGAAGGAGGTGGTTCTGTTTACATTGGATGTTCATTTATATGTTATGCTATGTATATTATTGTATGGTTAACTAACCCCGTTTCTGTTTTCAAAACTGTGGTGATCCATTCGGGGATGGTGAGCAGTTGGCTTAGCAAGTGATGATGATCATTGTTGTTGATGTTGTCGCGGGACTGGGAAGGCACAGGGTCATCGCCAGTTGTAGTCGTTTAGCTTCCGCATACTTTAGTTACTTTTTGATAATACAGTTCTGAGTTTGGTTGTATTCACATTTTTGGATACATGTAAACAGTTGTTTAATCTTTACCTTAAATTATGTTTCATTATGATTTCTGTGATGTGCACTACCTCGGGTAACCGAGATGGTGAGGTAGTCTTTGGTATGGTGCCTTGGGATATAGGGGTGTTACAAAGTGGTATTAGAGCAACGATTTTGGAACCTACAACCAATAAACCAATGAACTTAGGGTGTCTAAATAAAATGAATCCGGGTAGGAGTTGTTTAGGGTTCCCGCAAAGGCTAGGGAGACATCCTAAAGCCGCATAATTGCTTCACAACTTCTAATCTATCACGGTGGAGTGTCAAGGGGCCTTGTGTGTTCATATGTTTGTTATGTATTTCATATGCTTTTATTTGTTTTATATGCATGCCGGATTTATGTGCATGAGGTGTATGGAGAAATATGAAGTGTGTCTCTATGATGAATTGTGAAGTATGATGGATGACATATTGATATGAGCTAGGAATATGCTAAGGTTATGTGCATGATTTGTAAGCACGGGGGTAGTACGTAAGTGGCATGACTCGACCGAGTGAAGGGGACTTGACCGAGTATGGGTAACTCGACCGGGCTCCTGGCACTCGGCCGAGTGGATAATTTGGTGTTTTGAGGCAGAATATCTGAAATTTTTTACTCGACCGAGTGTGCGAGACACTAGACCGAGTGGGGTCGACTAGACCGAGTACCTCACGTACTCGACCGAGTGTGTTTTCTGGGTAATTCTAGTCAGATTCTGGATCAGTTGAACTCGACCGAGTACATATGCGACTCGACCGAGTTAGGTGTACTCGATCGAGTGCTTTGAGTACTCGACCGAGTGTCTTATGGGAGGAATATATCCTTGTTTGGAGCCGTAGGCTATGTGCTTACGACTTTTTTTCTTATATAGTTAACGATGCCTCCCAAAAGATCAGCTGCGTACTTAAAAGCTTCGGAGATGACACTCGATGAGGTGGCCCGTATGATAGAACAAAAGAAGTCTCTTACTGAGACTCTTAAGGCAATGAGTAAGGCTAAAGAGAAGGTAGTGGATGCCACCAAGATAAGCACCACTATCTCTCGCTTCAAACCTACGACATATGAGGGCACAGGGCGCCGGACTTGTTGGACAACGGGCAAAGGAAGATGGAAAGTGTTCTGAAAGTGGTCAACTGTCCAGAAGAGATGAAGGTAGAGCAAGCTGCGTTCTACCTGAGGGATGAAACTGGAGTATGTTGGAATCGGGAGAGGGAAGCTGCGAGGGAGTACTACAATGGCTTGTGGGAATCTGCTATCCCCTTGGCTGAATTTAAGAAAGCTATGAGACATCAATTTATTCCGGAGCATATTCGCAACAAGTTAAGGGCTGAGTTTGACTCTTTCCGGATGACAGAGGGGATGACCGTGGCGGAGTACTACCGCAAGTTCAATGAGTTGGCTCGTTATGTGGATGACATGGAGATAAACCAGCTGAGCTTAGCTATTCGCTTTGAGAAGGGGTTAACGGTGAAGATACTTGATTGGTTGACTTCTGGGGTCCTTACGAACTTGAAGGAAGTGTATGAGTGAGATGGGAATGCGGAGAGGTTGGCAGATATGAAGAAAGAGGCTACGGAGAAAGGGAGTGAGAAGAGGAAGGCTGAGAGTGAGGAAACAGGAACTTCTGGGTTTAAGTAGGGTAACTACAACCAGGGGAGGGCTTCCTCTAGTGGCTTCTATTTTGGTGGAGGTTTGTTGTTTGGAGGCCGGGGTGGTAGGAGTTTCAGTGGTAGATCTGGCTTGACTTGCTACAACTATGGTGGCACGGGCCACAAGAGACATGAGTGTACCAGTATTGGCGGGAACGGCTTCCAGGGACAGCGCAGAGGTGGGTTTTCTCAAGGACCGGGTTGGAGTATGGCTAGTAGCAGACCAGATGGGTCATGGCATAGCCCGGAAGCCAAGGCAACACTGGTAACTTCAACCGCAACAACGGTGGCTATTATCAGAGGCAGAATGACAATGGGAATAAGAACTCGGTTGCTAATTCGACTGCATCGGCCAATACGTTGCAAGGTGGAGGCCAAAAGAATAGTGGGAAAATGTTCATGATGGATAAGCAAGCAGTGGAGGATGATGCACAAGTAGTTACTGGTACTTTCCTGGTTAATAATACTCCTTCTTTTGTTTTATGTGACTCGGGGGCGACCCATTCGTTTGTATCTAGAGGTCATGCCAAGGCTATGGGTTTGGAAAAGTATGATTCTGTTAGGGATGAAGTCTTTATACCGTCGGGAGAGTCTGTATCTTGTGTGAAGTTGTATAAGGGAGTGTCTATGGTGGTTGGACAAGTCAACTTCCCAGTTGATTTGTTTGAGTTTCATATGGATGGGTTTGAGGTAATAGTCGGGATGGATTGGTCGGGGAGGTTTAGTGCTACAATAGACTGCCACCAGAAGAAGGTCTCTATAAAAGGGTCTAAGGGAGTTAGAGTGTCTTACCGTGGGTTTATGATCAAACCCAAAGTCAAGATCATTGCAGCAGTAATATTGAAGTCTTACCTGAGGAAGGGCTGTCATATGATCTTATGCCACATGAAGATACTTGTGGTGGGTGAGTTCGGGGATGTTTTTCCAGATGAGATACCAGGGTTACCACCGAAGAGGGATATCAATTTCAGTTTGGAGTTGAAACCGGGGACGAGACCTATCTCTAAGGCCCCGTACCGTATGGGTCCTAAGGAGCTTGCGGAATTGAAGAAGCAATTGAATGAGTTGATCGAGAAGGGGTACATTAGACCTAGTGAATCATCTTGGGGTGCTATAGTTCTATTTGTAAAGAAGTAGGATGGCAGCTTGAGGTTGTGAATTGACCACAAGGAGTTGAACCATATGCGGTGAAGAACAGGTATCATGTACTGAGGAATGATGATCTTTTTTACCAGTTGAGTGGGGCTGGGGTGTTTTCGAAGATTGATCTGAGGTTGGGGTACTATCAGCTGAGGATCTGGGATGAGGATATGGTCACTATTAGTATGTGGTAATGCCGTTCGGGTTAACTAATGCATCAGCAGTTTTCATGGACTTAATGAACCGGGTTTTCAGTCATTTCTTGGATCGATTTGTGGTGGTCTTTATCGACAATATTTATTCTAGTCTATTCTAAGACTATAGAGGAGCACGAGGAGCATCTTATACTAGTATTGGAAGCATTGCGAGATAACCAGTTGTATGCTAAGTTGTCTAAGTGTGAGTTTTGGCTCGAGAAGGTGGCCTTTCTGGGCCATGTGATCTCTAAAGATGGGGTAGTTGTGGATCCTACCAAGATTAAGGCGGTGTCTAACTGGGAAGCACCAAACAATGTGGCCAAGGTATGGCGTTTCTATGGTCTAGCTGGGTACTACAGGAGGTTCGTAAAGGATTTCTCGAAGATAGCTCGACCTATGACATCTTTGATGAGGAAGGACAACAAGTTTCATTGGAATGAGAGTTGTGAGACGGCGTTCCAAACCTTAATGGAGCGTTTTATTACAGCTCCTGTCTTAGCTTTGCCAGAGGGGAGTGAGAGTTTTTGAGGTTTAGACGGATGCTTCAAAGAATGGGACCGTGTGCTGATGTAGAACGGGAAGGTAATTGCTTATGGTTCGAGACAACTCAAGACTTATGAGGAGAACTATCCTACTCACGACCTAGAGTTGGGTGTTATGGTTTTTGCTTTGAAGATTTGGAGGCACTACCTTTATGGGACGACTTTTAAGGTGTTTTCAGATCATAAGAGCTTGAATTACATTTACACCCAAAAGGAGCTTAATATGCGTTAGAGGAGATGGATGGAGCTGATTGGTGACTATGATATGGAGATTATCTACCACGAAGGGAAAGCCAATGTTGTTGCCGTTGCATTTAGTCGGAAGAGTGTGCATTTCTTATGTACATCTATGTCTCTTATGCGACTTAAGGAAGAGGTAAATGGGATGGGGATTCACATGATTCGTAAGGGAGATGCTCTTGGGGACTTGAGAGTGTAACCTGAACTCTATAAGGAAATCAAGAGTAAGCAAGCTAACGGTCCTAAGATCCGAGAGTGGAGAGATGGGGTGGACAAGGGAACTGTCTCGAGGTTTTTTGTCCATGTTGATGAGAATGTTCGTTTTGATGGGAGATGGTGTATACCTAATGATGTTGAGATGAGGAAGATGATCATGCCCGAGGCTCATTGCACTCCTTATTCAGTGTATCCAGGTGGTGATAAACTTTAAGAGCATTTGAAGAAGACTTTTTGATGGCCTGCGATCAAAAGGGAGACTGCAGAGTTCATGGCTAGATGTTTGACCTGTCAAAGGGTCAAAGGGGAGCGGAGAAGACTACAAGGTATGATTCAGTCACTTGAGGTACCTGATTGAAAGTGGGAATCTATTTCTATGGGTTTCATTATAGGGTTGTCGAGGACTCAGCAGGGCAAAAATATGATTTGGGTAATTGTGGATCGACTGACAAAGTCGGCTCATTTCATACCAATGAAGGATACTTGGAGCAAGTTACAGTTAGCCAATGGGTATAGGAAGAACGTAGTCTGATTGCATGGTGTACCGAAAGACATTGTGTCGGATCAGGATGCGCGTTTTATATCTAAATTTTGGTAGGAGTTGCAGGACTTGATGGGTACTACCTTGAAGATGAGTACAGCCTTTCATCCTGCAACAGATGGGCAAACTCAGCGGACAATCAAGACTTTAGAGAATATCCTTAGGGCTTGTGTTATGGAGTTCGTGGGCAGCTGGGAGGAGAGGTTAGACTTAATTGAGTTTTCCTATAACAACAATTTCCACACCAGTATCGAGATGGCACTGTTTGAGGCTCTTTATGGGAGGAGATGCAGGAGTCCTATTTGTTGGGATGACAGTGCTGAGGCTGTGGTTTTAGGACAACAAATGGTGCCGGACATGATTGAGCAGATGCAGTTGATTAGACAAAAGATGAAAGTAGATCAAGATCGGCGAAAGAGTTATGCCGACTTGCATCGGAGAGACATTGTGGCACCCCAATTATCCAGCCAAGACAATCGAAGCATTACCATCTCAGTTGCCCGAGGTAGTGTTTCAAAACTCTAATTAAAAGAAAAGTTTATTAATAATATAAGTTTAAGGATTAAAATTAACAAAATAGTAAGTACAACTCATCCACTCTGACCTCTATCTCATATCTACTACTCGGCTCCGATCTCGTAGCGCGACCTCACATCCCGTATGCAACATTAACCTGAAATCAACCTGCACCCCATATGATCGGAAATATCATATGAAACGACAGAGGCCACCCCGGAAGTAGGTGACAATTAACATAAGCCACAAACAGTTAGTTTCGATAATATAAACATATAAGACACTACTATCAATTCCACCACACTAGTACCGGGAAACACCTAGCCGTACCTACAACCCGGTGATGGCACCGCAGCACCGTCCACCAAAACAGCCGGACCGCAGCTCGTAAGAAGGTACTCCAGACACACCAGTGGTAATGGGCCCGAGAGCGACTCAGATCCCTTGCTAGACGACGTGACTCAACCTCACGTATCCCTCCATAACTCAAGCCATTAATGTGCACATCCCTCTTGGAGTGGGAAGCTCCAAGTGTAATAATCATCATTTTTAGTATAGGGACACTCGGCAGAGTACATGGTACTCGACCGAGTGTCCATCTGTGTTGGTCTGTCAGTACGCTGGAAGTTGGGGACTCGCACGAGTGTGGAGCACTAGATCGAGTGACATGTACTCGATCGAGTGCAGTGCACTCGTTCGAGTGTCGCCTACTCGGTCGAGTGTCGTGTACTCTATCGAGTGTCCGGTTCGTATCGGGTTTTTGGCGGAAAGTATAAATATTAGAACGAGAAGCAGTAAATAATTATTTCACTTTTAAAACAAAAACCTAGACATCGTTTACTGCTCCTCCTTCTAATCCTTTATTCCCGTGGCGCATCTCTATCGTTTGTTGGGGTTTAGTGGGGTTAAGATGAGTGATGTTTTGGTTATGTGTCGGTCGTACAGTAGTGTTGTCAGTTTTGTCAGTTTTGTCAGTTTTGGGTGGTTGTCTTTTGTGGTATGGTTTGAACTTCGGGGATGAAGTTCATTTTTAAGGAGGGAAGACTGTAATACTCGTGATTTTTAGTATAAGGACACTCGGAAGAGTACAGGGTACTCGACCGAGTGTCCATCTGTGTTGGTCTGTGAGTACGCTGGAAGTTAAGGACTGATAAGTGCTTAATTTATATATTTTTACCCCTCATTTTAGCTCTAGTTTTCATGTCATTTGGCACTTATCATAATGTTTTATGATCTAATATGTGTATTCTAATATATTTTCTTGTTTCAATATGTTTTGTAAGTAATTAAGCTTTTAGGAGCTAAATTCTACTAAACATACAAAGCTAGAGTGCAAGGCTAAGTTAAGAAGCAAGATTGGACCAAGAAG
>VHZZ01002512.1:66074-91530 GCA_009801015.1 Silene noctiflora
CCGTGATATCTTTAATTCGTTATTTATTAAAATAATAACGGATAATATAATAGAATTCCTTGTATAATTTGGAGATCACTCATCAAACCTAATGGATCTCTCAAGGGAGTTACAATTCCTTAGTCAATCAGGTTTTATTATCCACATGTATTTTCATGAAAGTTCATGAAAAATTTCGGCCAAATCATATACGGCATCCTTGAATAAACTTGGAAGTTGGTAGCACTATGATAGTTTTGATCAAAACCTCAAAAATTTATCACATTGTGACAAACTTTGTAGAATTTCGAAGGTTTATCGGCTGCATCAATGGCAATCAGATATCACGACTGAAACCGATATTTCCTGCAAGAAAGGTTACTTCTTGCTCATCTGGCATAGTATCCAAATAACAAATGTCCCATAGACAGGGCTTCACTTCTTTACATTAGTCATGAAAACATCAAAGTTTCAGCAAAATGTACAAAATCATGGGGCAAACTCCTTGTTTTTCAGACAATACATTTCTGAAGCCCAAGATTAATTGCCACACAAAGTCCTCAACTTTCATGACCAAGTAATATTAACATCGGAGCCTGAGAATATGTCGGAAAATCCCATTATGTCTTAAACTACAAACCCATTATTGCAATGGGAAATGGGGATGATTATCTCTTACCCAGGGATGATGGGAGTAATTCATTGGAGTTTCGCCATAGAGAGAGAAGCCGACGCTCGGTTCATAAACTCCGCCGGGTGGTATGAATCTCGGCAAGTTTCTTTGAGAGTCGAATCTCCCGCTGCCATTGGTGATAGGCAGAGGCAAGCCTGGTGGTAGAGGGTGGTGGGGCTGAAATGGAGTATGATGGAATTGGAGCCAGCCATGTGGGTGAAGCCCGCTACCGGCAGGATGTTGATGGTTCACCATTGGGGTCATTGTGCTCATGATTCCTAGGCTTGGCCTACATCATTAGATTAACATTAATAAAATCACGATACAGAACATTGGCAAAGATAGCAGTATTCCAGTGCATATAAATTTCCCATAAAATCTTCCAAATTGATTATTGATGACTCGATGAGTAAAAAATATAATGGTAAGACGTAGACTGTCTCACTCTAAAACAAACATAAACGGTCATTAATACTCTTAATAGTAGATACTGGATATCTCACATTTAGTTACGAGTGATTAGGACCATCTCACACTGAAATTGTCTTGTACAAGAGTTTGGCAGAAAACTACCGACACAAACGTTTTGCAAGTGAAGATGTCTATAAATTTGAGCAAACTTGTTCCTTGACTTCCTTCTAAAAAGATTTGTCCTTTGTTTGGACACAAGCTTTGGGGCAGAGGGGAGGGATCATGTATTCATGTTCCTTCCGAATCATTCAAATGTTGGAAGGATTTTAATTTCACTCACACGGAAAAGAAAATGTAACCAAAAAACAGATGTTGTCTCCACCATGCTTTGTCCGAACACGGGCTTGGGACTAGGACAGAAGCAGGAAACGTAAGCACATTTTACTACGGAGTAGTTGGCTAATTTAGCATATCCTTAACTTTTTCGTGAACCTTGCTTAAGAACAAAACTCAGGCATGCATAGCGAAGAAGGATGGGTAAAACAAAAAAAATAAGCCGGGAGAAAAGTAACAACTGTTAAATCACGTGTGTGTTTTCGCTTCTCAGCAAAAGTAGTCATAATTTCAGCATCAAACTTGGTTCTTAGGTATAGACAGCATTATGACATGCCTAATACAGCATACTAAAATGAGCATGTTTTGTCTAAGACGATTTTACGCTAAATTTGTGTGAGCCGTGAGGTCACTTAGTTATTAACATTAAAGTCATATAGACTTACCGTCCCCCTATCCCAACCGTATGTAATCCCACCCCCTCGTTTTCCACTCAATCACCAACACCATATGCCACCCTGGCCATCACCATCAGACTTGACAGTCCATCTCGACGCTAACATACCCTTGTATTACCTAGGCTATTGAGAAGAATGGTTGAGATCGAAGAAGCTCACATGAGTAATTTAAAGCATTGATAATATTATTCACACCGCAAAAGCAATTTTCGGAAGCTAAAAACCCACAGTTAGAGTTGTTTTTAGAATGGACAGTCATGTTTCCAGTTGCGTACAAGTGACTAAGTGAGGCCAGTGTGTGCTGGACGACTTGTCTCGGCACTTTACGGCTTGGGGAGTCACCTCTTTACCATGTTGTCCTAAACATCAAGAGAAAAAACAACCTTGGCCACCATCACAAGTTCACAACAATTGTTTGCTTATAGAGAGGATTTACCAGCTTTGTGTGGAGACGACGATAACGTCGGAGAGGATCTACCAGCTTTGGGTCTGGCGACAGAGGGTGGGGAGGGATATCAATTTTCATTTTTGGTTTGTCCAAAAATAACTGGTCAATTACTCAGTTTCTTATACACAATAGATGAGAATGGCAGTATTCTCATTTTACCCTCATTAAAAATAAGCAAACAGGAAGAGATCATACGGAAGAGAGACAAGTCCATTGATTAAAAAGTGGCACTTTGGGTATTTCACGGTGATTTTCACTTCAAATCCTAGAAAATAAGCTCAAACCAGCAGTTATCAATTTTTACTAGGGTTCAAAGAGCTAAAGAGTATCAAATTTTATGCAAGATGGATACACTTGTAATATGTTTATGTAACACAAATGTCTACAACAAACAACAACTAACACAAATGTAACACAAATGTCTAAGAGCCAAAAATAAAAACCATATTTCAACATAGTCGCGCAACCAAAATTTAGAGTTATAGGACAAATATCATAGGCATAATATATAGGAACAGAAATTTTCTCTTTTTTTCCGAAATTTTTTATCATCAGGGGTGACACGAGGATATATGGGCATATGACGTGCAGAAACTAAAACTGCTAAAAAATAGCAAATCACGCACTACATAGGGTATACTAGTGTAAATACTTACTCAGGGGATGGATGCACTTGTGTTAATCCGCGAAATGGACAGATGTGAACTCTGTAGGGCTGCACAAACAAGGAAGAGGAAATATCAAAGGGTGACGAATATACAGGTCATTTAGAAGAAAAATCATCAGTATATTAAATCTACGAAAGTAACTACATCTGAAACACAGCATGTCGTCCCACATCAAAGGAAGCAAATCAGACGGGGAACGACAAAATAGAAGTTCCGAAGACACGGACGCACAATAAACGGAGGCATTCATAAGAAAAAACTGCATGCGTGACGAGTATAATAAAGCAATCAGAAGACTAAAAAAGCAAGAAAATATTTTTAGGACAAGTAGGTAATAAATTTGCCAACGGTATGTACAAAAAGAGGGCATCTTAATCTTAGCATATTATACAGCACAAGGAGTATTTAACCATTATAACCTAAAAGATATTTAGTGAATGCAAAAAAAATGGGACAGACTAATTGAAACAGAAGAACGAGTTTCCTGAACATAATTACTAAGATGCAAATAACTAATAAATTGGTTAATACCCACTAAATTTTACGGTGTATATATGGACAAAAAGTATTTTATACACATATTTAAATAGTGCCGCAATGCTAATTTTTCTATGTCAAATTTTTTGCCCACCTTGTAACACCAAAATGTTTTTCGAATTTTATCCCAAATGACACACAAGAGAAAATATCCATGTCTAGGTTTAAAATGGGGCAAGGTGACAAGAGCCAGTGGCAGCAAGATATAGGGCAAAGGCAGTGGTGGAGTCGAAAGACTATGACGTCACTTTTAATTAAGTTGTAATGTATTTCTTTTATTTATGGGATCTGAAGGTCATAAAATTTCCAAATCAAACAGATTCGACAAGCAAAACATCAATTGTCCAAATAAATATGGGGCCATAAGACGCCGTTAACTACATAATGGCTACGCCACTAGGTAAAACCGGGTGCCTCATGCACAAGAGGCTCCCTGTTTTTAAGAAAAGAAACATGAATTTTAAAAAGTTTTTTTTTTTTTTTTTTGTAAGAATACCATTTTCGGAATTTTGAAGACGGCTACCAGGTTAAGGAGTAAAGCTCAGAATAATGGGGCAAAGCGATGAGTATAGTGAAAAGAACTGGGACAAAAATGTCTCTCGTGCCTCTTATGAGCAAGGTGAGCCTAACCCCTCAGCATGTTTGGTTTACACCTTGCACCGTAGAGCCTAACTAAAGTCCGTGTCTAAGTTGTGGAGTTAAAAGCGTGAACTGAGCAGACAATCTGATTGACTGCTCCCAAGACATCATCGTGACAACCACATTAACTACGGAATCTAGATTTCATATCTAAACAGAAAAAATCTCCACCTATAATATTTCATCCACAATTACCGGCTTCACCAAAGTTGCTAAGTAGCTAATCTTATGCAGTTATGCTATCAACCGGATTAAACAAGCCTCGTCATATTTGAGCTCCCTCAGTAGAATGCTCTAACAACATTGAGCAAAATTTAAACATCTAAAGAATTTTCATATTAATGATATTTATACAATTAATTTCCACCTGCACGTAACATCAAACAGCTTTCTAAATCATTGTAGATTTACCATGTCTAGAAGGTTCATTATTGATGAGTTATCACATTTTTTTCCCTCTCTCTTCTCATTTAAACAAAATGCAGAGACATGAAACAGCTTTCTAAATCAAAATCCCTATCTCGTGCTAATATTGTACTAGTTTTATTTTACGATTTGACCTGAAATTATAGCCTTTATTTGCTACTTTGATGCTATTTATATTTTATACGACTAATGTATCCTAGGCATTCATGAATCCGACCAAAAACTAGTGTGGTCTAACAGCTGATGGAAATTATTTTGGATACAAGTTTTCTGTGAGCGGACTAAACAAGTATTACCTCTACAGTCAGTATGCAATTGATTAAAACAAATACAATGGAAGGACGGAAAGTAGTAATCGTCCTAATTCTTAAGTACTTTCCATATAGAGAACATAAAACAGATAGCAACTTTTCTTTCCTAAAAGTTATAACATCTCTTAACGCAGCTTAAAACATGTCAAAGCATTCTTGTGACTAACTACCATCATCAACATGTAAAAAGTAATTACGTCTACATTTAGTTTGCAAAAGATGAGAAGTTCAGAAATACAACTTGCACTACTAGGTCCTTGTCGGTAATTTTCATACCCTTGAAAGGATGATTTCTTGGTTAGGTAATGCCTCCAACCGTATCTTCATTGAAGATGACAACTCATAGGTAAAGCATATAGAATACCTCAACGAAACAAACGAAAAGGAGCATCTATAGTTACCATTTCAGTAAAACTGAGGAAAAAGGGGTTAGCTTCAGGGCTTCCATCATCAATGCTTAACTCGGGAGGTGAATTACTCGAACCACTTGCATATAACCATTGACCTTTCTCAATTTTTCGGCAATTTGGGCATTGCATTGTACCCTTCATGTTGAACGCCGAACCGATGCAGTCTGTCATAGATATTGACAATTGTCACAAATTCAGAGAATCGTCAAAATTTGTTGAATCATGACATGATCTGAAGAAAGAAGCAGGTATGTGAACTATATAAAACAAATAATATTCTTCTATGGTTGCATTGTCCATTCTCAAGAACTTACAGATCCACGAGGAGGAAGAGAACTAGGGCAAAAGAAGTAGTTGGATTTTCTTCGTTAATGCCTCCTTAATTCTAAAATGAGTTCCTTAGAAATTACCAAATAGGCTAAACACACTAAAGATGAAAAAATAATTACCTTTATGTTATCTCCCATTGATGATCAATAAATGAATTACTTAGTTATTCCAACTTTCATGCATGTTCATTTGGCTTCAAGTATAACTTATAGTCCATGTGATGAACCATCTAACTAGCAAAATCAGTTCTTTCAGGATCCAGCAAATATGCAAAGCATTAAGAATCTACTGAGCACGACAGCGCTAAATAACAGCAAAATCAAGGATACTAAAGGAAAGCAAACAAAGGATATACTTCATTTATAAGGTAGACATTCAGCATAGGAGATTATGAAAGGGATAGATGTCAACTTTCTACTCTAGGGGGAGAGGAATAGCAAGTGATATTACAGGAAATCAAACAAAAGATTTAGTACTTTGCTAACCACGTAGACATTCAGCACAGGACAAGCGGAAGGGAATAGATGACAACTTTCTAGGGACAAAGGACTAGCAAGTGGTCCCTTCACAAACGCATAAGGTGCATATCACAATTAAGGATGCGTCAATTGACTAGGGAGGAACACAGGATAAAACAATTGATGCAGGAAGAGACGAGTGATGTGCAAACTGCCATATCAGTCACCAAAGAACCAAGTTCTTGTTTACTCATTCAGCTACGTAACCTATGATGCCAGCTGAAAGTTACAAGATCTTATATAGCTCTGTCCTTTATCTAGTACTCAATAATCTATATTTATTTGACAATTTAAGATAGACGTGCATCTTTCTAAAAGCTTATTTTAATGAAATTGGTGATATGAAGTCTTAATTGAGATACCATAATAACCCATCATCACTGGCTTCCTTCGCTTCAAAAGCCTAGATCTCCAAAAGTCTCAAAATAACTTATTAAGCAGTCCCCTTATAGCAATATATCTTTTCCCTTAGAGCATCAGCACATACTAGCAGTACACTTTAAGGAGGCACGATAAATTCACTTACCGCGAGTTTGTGATTTCGGAGTAAAATCCTAAACCCAGGAACGAATGTTAGCGAAAACCTAAACTGATAACATCATCACCTAAATACCCCAAAACTTAACTATCGGCCTCACTAATTTTTGCTGCAACTCTAGAAATCACATTCCATAGAACAGAAGCCGCATACGGTCATCTTGTTGGTATAATCTAGAGAGTGCAGGTGTATGCTGCTAACCCTTAAGGCTTTAACCACTGTAAGACTCGTAAATGCTGATGCTAAGATAAATGACACTAACTATGTGAAGTACTGTTCTGGTGTCATCAGCGGATGCGAATGAGAAGAGACAAAAGCTTAGTGATGACTTTTTACAGGAAATAGCCCTATTTACATTATTGCATGGGTGTTTTCCCCACTTAACTGAAGAGCCTGGCATATTCCGAATTTTGCAACATTACTTTACGTAAAAGATCTAGTAAGATGGCTAAGATCTTACATAGCTGAAAACAAATTAAATTTGGAGAAAAGTTTCACACATTCTAATCAGACAAGACACTACATTCCTGAGATCAACTATTCCTAAAAAGACCGACAACTGAGAATATCTCACAAGTACACATGCAATCACAAGTATCATTACATCAAAGCCTGCAAACTTAATGCATTTTAAGCGCTTACCCAATGCATGACCACAAAATGCTTTGTTACTCAGTCCTAGCAACGACTACCAGACACGACACATGAGTGCTTGTTACAATCTCACACGAAGCCTATCACTGAATTTTTTATATGTTCTTGCCCTAAAATGTAATGTCTTGGTGGCATTTAGAAGTTGTGATATTAACATTCATAAAACAATGAACAACTGAAATCACACCTGAAGCAGTTCTTCTTACATGAAGCCGGTATTCACACATGCAACTACACTTTAGTACCACAAACCACCTTTCTCCAACATTTCAATAAAAACCTTGCACAAAATAATGCTACTCAAGCAATCAATACTAATTAACCCAAATCATCCACAAAATCAAGCAAAACAAAAAAAACAATCCTAGGATTTCAATTTCCTATATACTCCCTCCGCCTCAATCATCTGCTTACCTCTGATTAAAATCCCTCTTCCAATGAATAAAGAAGGTAAATAAATAACCGAGACGGAAATAGTACAAACCACAAGTTTATCATCATCATCATTTTTTCATCACCAGCAAAAATCTCAACTTTACAAACAATTTGCATTACCCAAGAACCTCATCATCAATTCATCAAAAAAAAAAAAAAAAAAAAAAAAAAAAAAAAAAAAAACTCAAATTTTGCAAAATCAAAAACAAGGGAGCATTAAAAAAAGATTACCAAGATGAAATTCATGGCCACATTGCAATTTAGCAAAAGCTCTTTGTCCACCCTCTATCACCAGATCAAGACATATAGAACAAGCTACACCTGACTCTACTTCTTCACCATTCAAATCAATCCCTTTATCACTTTCTTCTATCTTCTCCATTAAAATCACCTTTTTTTTCAATCAATTTTAATTAAATTAACACCCAAAGTTCCAATCTTTTATAATTAATCTTAAAAATTAGCAAATTTAAGACAAACCCAGAAAAACCCACCTCTAGAATTAATTAAAAATAGAATAAAATCAAAATCCAAATCCAAATCCCAGCTGTGGATCAAATATCTGGGTTTTTTTTCACCCAGAAATGTGATCACACAGACAATTAATACACTTAATTAACTCTGTTTATTTTTTTCTTTGTGATTTCTTTGGATTAATTACCCTTAACAATAAGGGAATGCAATGTATTAATTTGGGAAAATTGGAAAAATGGTGATGCTTTAGCGGATTGTGGGTTAACTGTAATCTGTATCTAACCCAAGAGTAACGTTTCGTGGTGCGTACATTGCGTGGTGTTGCCTACCCAAGTCTCCCCTATATTATGCCTTTTTTGTGTATTTTATGGATTTTATGCCAAATAACATGACATTGAAATCAAAAAGGTATTCCGTCCGAAATCGAGAAAAAAAGATTATACATCAATGTATTACCTCACATTTAATGAGTTTTTGAGTTTCTGTGTATTTTTTCGGAGGTCTATAAAGTTTATAAATTACATTTTAGTTTTCTAACGTCAAAAATCAATTTTTTTTCTGAGCTTATATTATGACCTTTTTGTGTATTTTATGGATTTTATGCCAAATAAGATGACATTGAAATGAAAAGGTATCCGTTGAAAATTGGGTATATTTGGTATATCACGTCATTGTATTTGCTCTTTTATTCTTAGGCCTTGTTTTTTTAGGCTAAAATGAGTTAGACTGAATTAAATGGAGCTAAGTTGAAGTGAATTGAAAGAAGCTAAATTAAACAGAATGCCCTGAAATAAGATTTAATTTTGTGAAAAGATATGCTGAACAAAACTAATTGAAACTGAACTGAATAACGCTAAACTGAAATGAGTTAAAATTATGCGAGAAAGAACAGGGTTTTAGTGATAAGAAAACGCGCCGTCATTACCTAGTATACAGGATAGCCTGCAAATAACATATCACATGAAGTTCATGATTTCGCTAATTGTGACGTAGATAATCTAGAAACCACCTTTGTTTTGGGGTACGATTTTTCTATACAAAGGTATAAGTTAAATTATTATACAGATACTCGTGAAAAATGGTCACCCATAATTCATTGAGAGACGATTTTTTTCATACCCGGGTATTTTTCACACTTTTATTGTTGAACGTGACTCAAGGTGACCGTTTCGTGTTTTCATAACAAGTATACCCATTGGTCGTAGAGTGTAACCCGATAAAATAGAGCAAGCATTCATGAGAATTGGAGGGAACAATATTTATGAACGACTATAGGGTACAAGACAATGCACAAAGATAGGACAAAAGATTCCGATCACATGATGTATGGAGTAAAAAGTATAAACAAGGCAATAAGATCGTCTCAATGCCTCATCAAAGGCTCAAACGGCCAAGTTCGTACGCCATGTGATAAGAAAAGCCTAAATACACGAACTTATCATGCACGGCTACTAATAAAAATTACATCAAAAATTAATTGGCAGATGAAAACCATCTGTTGCCTTTTCTCGAGTAAATATAAAGATACAGTAATGAGAAAAGTCGATTCATATATTTTAGTAGTTAAACTCTTTCAGGAACAGCCAGCAACAAGTTTCATGCAACCTTTGTTTCGTCATAGTTGAAGGTCCAACCGGGAAAATCAGACTCTGAGAACAAAGCGGTAGGCGTTGCTTTATAGAATGCAAGCGGAACTTGCTTTACCCTTCGTCTCATCTGCAATCACATTTTTTTACCAATTAACCACATGACATCGTATTATAAGTTATAACCATTGTAACAGGATAACAGCGTTACATGCACGAGTATCACCTAGTCTAAACCATTATTTCAGCTTGGTTTATAAACGGATGTTTCAGAAACAGGAGGTATTGAGGACAAATGTCTGGACTCAGCTAGCCTCTCTCTCTCTCTCTCGCGCGCGCTTTTCTGTTAAATATTTGGTGTCTACCCCTACAATGGATACTCCTAACCCCCTTATTCTTGGTTGGGGGCTTGGGGCATTGCCTTCAATCTTTTCGAGACTTGCCATTTGATTCCGTTAGGTTGAGTATAGATCCCACACAAAAAATTCCGGTTGCTATTTTTGATGTATAATGAGAGATGAAATGTTCTGAAAGGCTATGTAAAGTCTTTAGTTGAACAGTTGATCAAAAATCAAATTCTAAACAAAGTTCTATATCAGTAAAATTACCTCCTCCCTGAATATAGTAGAATATGAACCAGAACTGAAATCACTGACTGTCACTTCCGTAGTTTTTGATCTTACAGTCAAATCATTCTCCAGAGATAGAACAAATCTACAATACACACAACATGGTAAGTAGGTGATGGTAGAGATATAAATATAAGTGTATTCAAGGCCATGGTACAATGGTAGTATATACCTGGAAACTGGAGGACAATAATGGTGACGAAGAGTGTCAATCTCCCAAAGTGAACTCCCTGTTTTAATAAGAATGGTCATCACAAACATTTTTACAAGGCATAGAGCGAAATAGAACCGACATGAATAACATTCCCTCTGTCAAGGGGAGAACTACAGTCTACATTTGACCCAGAAGGCAAGTGTCCTCGACAACAAATAAAAAGACATAAACAAAATGCACGTAGATAAATAGCAGACAATGTACTGAAAAGTAGAAACTAAGGATCCTTCCAGCTTTGAATTCTAGTTGTGCCTTACAACTTGAATCTATTTCCACTACATTCCATTCTGAGGGGAAAAAGGAAACAAAAAGTATAGCAGAAAATAACAAACGCACGCCATCATATCTTTCATTATAAGATTTATAACTAAACACTTGATAAAATAAATAGTTTAAAGAAGCTTACTCATGGCGTTTGTCTTTTTGAGGTCATCTTCCTCATCATTGAAAAGATCAATGCCTGGTTCTTCTCTTTCGGACACAACAGCGGCATCTGTGTCAGCTTTAACAGGCTCTTCCGAAGATGTCGTGTCGTTTAGTTTGGTTTCTTCGCTAATTTCCTGAACAAAAGGAGGAGAAAAACATTTGATTCACTAGAAATTTGTTGAGCATTATGCTTTCACATCCCAAGAATCCACAATCATAAGAAATTCAAAACCGAGTTCCCAGAATAGACAAAAACCTTACTTCAGACTAGGAAAGTTCACCAATAAGGCAAAAAACCTTTGATTATCAGACCAAAATGCTACAGTAGTGAAATCCTAGTTTTTAGGACATGTGCGTTTTCTTTTATGAAAGACACAAAAGAAGCAAAGAGCAAAAAATAATGGCCATGAGATGTCCTAACAACAAATTACTTCATACTTTGCCTTCCATATTATAACTACTACTCCCTCCGTTATTTTTTATTTGACGTTGGAGCACTTGGTAAAATTTGCATTTTAAATGACGTTTTGCTGTTTTCTATGAACTAGCTGTTAAGTTCAGTGTTTCCATGTCAAGTAAGCAATTCCAAAGTATGCAGTAATACTAAAAACAAAGGAATATCAGTGTTGTGGTAATTAATGAGTTGTAGAAATCTACTGTTCCCAAGCTTTGGAATATGTGTTATCATGCCCAAATAAGTGTGTAATCATCATATGTTTTGTTTTACCATGAATTTTCTTAATCTATGTGCTTCTCTCCAAAACGTCAAATACAAAATAACGGAGGGAGTATCATCTTCATATCAGCAAATGAAAGAGGGCTCAGAGGCAAGTACATCAGCTTTAATAAGTAATTAGAAAATCACTAAAGTGGTAAGCATGATTAATGAAACTATAATTTTGCACCAAGCATTAAAAGGGGAAAAGGACCCACCTGATGAACCAAACAGTTAATTGACGGATGCCTTCGAAGTAGATTGTGGACCAGTGCTATAATAACCAGTGCTCCTGAAGGAGGCACTTGAAGAGACAGTCTGCTTAACTTCTTTGTGAAGGCAGCAGCTAAATATGCAGGAAGAAGCGGGGATTTCAAACAGGCGTCCAATAGCTACACGTGTAAAATCATTAATTAGAAGTCAGAAGGTAAATTGGTCATGAAGGCAAACGCAAATTAAGTTCCAGAAAGTATATAGCCTCACCTCAAAGAATTTTGCACGATGCTTTGCCATAAATATAGAAGGTATAAGTAGCGCATAAAGCTTTTCATAAAAATTAGGATATTCCAAGCCGTACTTCGTCATAAGAATAAAGAGTCCACTCAGAGCCATAACACTGACTACTCCACCAATATCATATGATCTTGTTAAGAAGTCGCTGCAAATCCCAGGGAACAAATTAACATTATTGTAGATTTGCTTTCGAAGTGCAAAGAATAATATAAGATATACTCACCATAACATTGCGGGATTTGACAAAAAAGGAATGACTGTTTGATGCATATTAGCTAGCACCTGAATATCAAGGCAAGTAAAGGGGAAGTCAGAAATGAGCACACGTACTTTTTTTTTTCTCTTCCAAGAAATATTTCCTAGATGGGAGACAGTACTGCAAGTTTGTGTCAACAAAAAACACCATTGCATGAACGTAGCGTCGACATAAGCAACCCAAGTCAAGAGTGGACATTGTATTCTACAGCTTTGGCTCGGAAAAAAAAAGTAGTATAATTATATCCACTACCAGACTGGTTGCACATCAGAGAATCTTTTAACAAAAACCTTTTCTTTTGATTGGTACGGGTAACCTGTGTTACTCCGACTCTCCGACAAGTGTCGGACACTGACACGTGTCGGAGTGTCGGACACGGCTATTTTGGGTGAATTTTCCTATTTTGTTGCCTAAATTGAAGTGTCGAAGTGTCGTGTCGTGTCGGACACCGACACGTGTCCGACACGCGACACGGCAGTTAAGTGAAGTGTCGGAATAACAGAGCGGGTAACGCAACAGTATCACAAAGTTAACAGCCCAGATCCAACCCTGGGGATATTGCTCACTAATTATGCATAAAAGCAGTGTTTGGGACTTAAGATCTTCCACCAACAGGGTGCTAGTTGACATTGAAACGGTTCTTAGGCCAACATATTAGATGCGTAATTCCATGGACCACATGTAAAAACCAGCCTTTTTGGAGGGGCTTCCCCAGTAACAAAATTTGCATTTCTAAAAGGAAGTGGACAAAAAATCAGAACTCAAATAACAAAAAAGTAACAGGAAAGCAAAGAGGGCATAACAGATAACACTGTAACTAAGGAGCAGTCGATCTTACTTCCTTGTAGACTTCAAGCGGAAGTGGCAACCTAAGAAATGTCATCCATGCCTTGGTAAACTTGAGTTTCATCTTCTTAGAAATACGGCTTAAAGAAAGTTCCTGACATTCATAACAGATTAGAAGATAAATATAATGACAACACATACGACTGTGCTTTTCAAATAAACCATGCTCACAACAGCAGCTTTTGTTAGGAATGGAGAAAATTTATCGTCACATGCATAGGAACAAAAGATGCGTCACATAGACATGGTAAAAGAAGGTTGAATGCCCTAAACTAAAGCCCTTCTCATTGACGTGAGTGCTGCAAAGGAATTTGTGAGAAAAGGCACATGCACATCATCATAAACTAAGCACGTTACCGAGAGAAGTGCAAAGTTAACTGGAACAATGATGCCATAGTTCATAGCATCCGGTATGGAATGGAACCAAAGAAAGAAATACTCCTCCTATTCAACTAGAAGTTTACATTTGTTTTTGGTGCGGTTTTTCAGAAGAGGCCATGTGCAAATGGATAAGGGCATATATGAAATGTTAAACCATGCCCAAAAAGGGAAAACGCAAACTAGTAGAATAGAGC
The DNA here is from genome assembly GCA_009801015.1 of Silene noctiflora. NCBI lineage: Eukaryota > Viridiplantae > Streptophyta > Magnoliopsida > Caryophyllales > Caryophyllaceae > Silene > Silene noctiflora. Next base: position 80,077 of record VHZZ01002512.1, read on the forward strand.
ATGTCAAAAAAGGAAACATAAACTTCAAGTCGAATAAGAGGGAGTATACATAAAAGATGCCACTAAACATTCAGTGGGAATATGGAGCACAAAATAGTAAATGAGTCAGACCAATGCACTGTATCACCAAGACATCAATTGTCTTGACAAAACTAAAATTGTTTCATTGTCACTTATTCAACTTCACGTCCGCAACAGTTTGCTTCATGAAATAAAAAGCCATCGCACACAACTGAACATACGTCAACCACATGGCATGATGCAGATATCAGCAAAATAAATAAGATGTTGCTGATTGAACATTGTGGCTTACATTTTTGGTGGAATCGTCACTTTGATTCTTGGCAATTTTCTCATCTTTCTTACATTCCTCCTGGTTATCGTTGTCTTTCGATAGGAATCCTGATTGACAATGGACAAAAACAATAGACTTTTATGTCAAAGTATTCGCAAAAGCATCACATGGACAAAAATCTGAGACACGTTAAGTAATTGATTTCAGTGAAAGAGTTACCAAAGAAAAGGGATGAGAACCATTTACTATGGTATCTTGAAATATTTTATTAAATAATTGGCTGGATTTATTTAGAGTTAAATCGAGCTACAACAGATTACTATTATATGGTTAAAGTAAAAGTTTCCAATAAATTTTGCAGGAAGTTTATAATGCCTACAGATTTCCTAGAAAATATACATGATGGTGAACTATTAGCAATATTGTACATTCAACCAGATGTGCAAATCGAGACTATGCTGAGGCAGCAGGAAGCGTCGCATCAGAGATAATCAAACAGAGGAAGAAATAAGAAACAGAAGCAACAAGAACTCAGTGACACTGGCTATGACAAAAGCGAAGAGCACAGCCAAATGCTTGAAGGGACAAATAGACAGCAATAATAGTTAAAGGACATCAGAAACAAATGTTAATTTAGTAGGGAGATTAACCTGAGCTCCACGTCTCAACAGAAGTCAAGTTCCCAAGAGAAGGAATATGTGACAGGATGAAATGGATCTTCTTTATTGAACCCTCTAGGCTGTTTTAGACACATTAAAATTCAAGAGATCAGGAAACTATCATACTTAGCTTGACATAGTATCAATTAGACAATTACAGCATAAAAGCACGATATTTCATCCTATGCGAAAAGTTACATGAACCAACTAAACCTGGACTACAACAAGATACTATACCTTCGACTCAAGTGTAGTTGACTCCTTGTAAGGTTGTAAACTACCACAATTAAAGGTCATAAGCCACATAGCAGCGTGAGGTAACGACACCATGCACAATTACATGATGGTTTCTCATATGACAAGTCACTGACCATGGCTTAGGCAACTAACCCAACGAAAGGAAACTCAACAACGGGTTACTGACTCAAATGTTAGTGTCAAACTGCATGAATAATTTCAGTTGGTTTTTAGCCTCACTGTTTGGTTACACGTAATCCAGTATTCTATTATAAAACAATGACAACCCAAAAGATAGGGTCAGAGAAAAAATAATCACGACTAAGAAAGATGAGGGCAGCACCTGTTCTTTGAGTCATCTCCTTCAGCAACATTTTTATCGGCTGCAACGGACAGGAAATAAAGCTATTTCATACAAAAATGTTTTTGTCGGAGTTTAAAGATGAAAACAATTACGGGCATCACTGCATCAGTAGTTAAAGAAGTATTACAGAGAGACATATTTACCTGAGATATTTTTGGACTCCAGTGTCTTGCATACCTTTTCCACAGTGATGAAGGTAAAATAACTGCAGCAGGAACGAGTATGTGTGAGACAAAAAGAGCACAATGTATATGAAACCATAAAAGCGACAGGATATATGTAGCATAGAAATCCTAATTCACAATTCTTGAAGGTTATAGCCTTCACCCAGATATCAGATGCCAACAGCTTCAGATTTATTCACCCGAAAACAATTCCACAAAGCATACACTCACATTTTAAAACATTCTCCGTACAAAGGTTATGTCAAAACAAAATCATCTAGAACAAGATTTAACAAATATGAAGAGGTAACATAACAGAGTGAGGCATTACCTAACATCAATGTACTTAAAGTATGATGATGATAAGGATTCAAGCAAAAAATCAACTTCTACTGAAGAGCAAACCTGCAAACAAAAGTAAATACGGCATTTACAACAACCACTTTGGAAATCATCTTCAAGCTTTAATACATTCATTACAAAGGATTGCAAAAAATACATAAAATTCCAATGATAGTATCACTCACGATAGCCTGGATGAGCTTGTTGTATAACGAAGAATTAAATTTTCCTCCATTTCCAAGCTTTACAAACTCCATCAACGTATCCAACACAACCTCCTACACACATAAATACCAATTACCAACTATAAGCATATAAATACATAAAATAATAGATTTATCCCTGTAAATAACACTATAGAAGCAATAATCATAGAGAAGAAACTGTGATTTACAAGCTAAATAATCCCGATGTGATGCACATGCTGAGCTCAATATTAAACATCAGTGTAACTTACAAGCTAAATTACGATAATGAACAGCAGTAATCACAATCAATGACATCTTGAGCTCAACATCAAACATCAAATTAAATTACAAGCAAAAAAATTTAGACTATAACTTAAGTGTATCCATGACTCCATGTAATGCACATGTCAAGCAAACACTATAATAATTTATCAAATTATATCCTAAAAGATTATCAACAAAAATTTTTAATAGATCTCACTCTAAGGGTACGAGAAGATGCAACAATCTCCATTTACGATGCAACGAGCTCAATATCAAACTTCAATTCAACATCCAAGCTAAAAACGTCAGTATTCAACAAACTCCACATAATGCATATCTCAAGCAAACATTTTAATCATATAAGAACCACCAATTGTCATTTAAAACCGTCTTAATTTAAGACGGCTCTCATAGCCAAATTAAATAAATCTGAAAATGAAAGAAAGTTGTGAGATGTCTTAATTTAAGACGATCTTAAGCAAGACCTACTGTATAGGAAAACCTAAAATCTAAAACAACTACATTCTACGCTAACCAATTACTTCCTCTATTCCATTCAATTGTATACGTTTATCAAAATATACAAAATACAATGTCGAAATAGAGCTCGCTCAAAGCGTATCACACTAAGTAGAAACAACAATCTCCATTACCGTCGCGAACTCAATATCAAACATCAATCTACCATACTAGTTAAAAAAAAAACATCAGAATTTAATTATCTTCACATCAATGCACATATCAAGCAAAAACATTCTCAGAATTTATCAAACTACATGCTAAACTAATCAGATACTCCCTCCGTTCCATTCAATTGTATACGTTTCTCAAAAAAATACAAAATTACGATATCGAAATAAGAGCTTACTCTAAGAGTATCTTCACACTGAGAAGAAACAACAATCTCCATTAACGCCACAACAAGCTCGTCAAACTTCGCGCGAAGCCACGTCCGGTAAATAACCTCAGGATCGGCGACATCAGCGACGGCGGTGGAGGCGGAGGCGGCGGCGGGGAGAGAAGGAAGGAGAGGAGAGAGAAATGATTGTAGGGAGAGAAGAGCTTCTACAAGGTAATTAGGAGGAGAAGAAGGAGTGATGTAGGAGAGAAGGAGAGGAAGGTTGTTGATGTGAGAACGCGAAGAGAGAAGTTCGGTGCCTAGAGTTTTAAGGTCTGATAGAGTGTGTTTGGTCTTCTTCTTGTTCTTCTTCTTGGTGGCGGCCATGGCGGAGGTGTTGGATCTTTTGGACGCCATTGATGGAGGTTGACGACGGTTAGGAGGGAGGGATGATGAAGAAAGGGGGTTTAGGGTTTAAGAGGAGATTTTGTGATTGGAATTTCGCGCATCAACAAATGTTTTTCTTCAGAATGAACCATGGCCATGGGTGATGGGTTTATCGTGGACTTCGCAAACCGGTTAACCGAGTCGAGTCGGGACACTTAGATCATTTCATGTCGAGTCACATTCAGATATGTTATTACCAATAACTAGTTTAGAACCCGTACAATAAATGCGCGATTTTTATAGAGTTTTTATTTTTGTATTACTTAATCATAAATTAACACCTTATTAATTTTTTATATTTCACGTAATTATTTTTTTATATGAGAAAAAAAATGAACTGCAAAATTATTCAAAAAAATCGAGTAAAATTGAACCACTAAAATAATAGTGGTGGCTCATTAATTGTTCATTTTCTAATTATTGTATTTTGTTTCGAGAAAAAAAAATTAAAACTAAAAATTAATTCAAGAGAATTCAGTAATGTGCTGAAATGAGTTTTTTAAAAAGTATTTTTTATACCACAAAGCTAACGAATCCAATTTTATAAAAGTAATGAAAAAAAATTTATAGTATGAGTCAAGTCATTTTTAAATAATAGTATCAATAAAAGATTTAATAGTTTCTAATTTTATATTATTTATTTATATTTTAATTAAAATATTATAGTTTAATATTAAGTGAAAATATATAATTTAATGAAAAGGTTAATTTTAATGAAAAAAATTGTATAATGAAATATATTATAATTATTAATTCCTTATTCAGTAAAAACAATTAAATTATCATAATTTACTTATTTAAAAAGATGTTTTTGGAGAAAAAAAAAGCTGTGAATTCATCTATTCTTTTAGTATATAGGGGATAAATAGTGGTCTTGGTTCCTCAATTCGAATGTCGGGTCGGGTACAGATTCGATCATTCAAACTAGGGTCATTTTTACCAGGTCTAGTCTCTCACTCTTTAGTGACGGTTGCAAGGCTAATTCAAGTTAATGCTGTACTTGAAAATACATTCTGTTGCGGACCTCTACTATCGTCCCTCGTCTAATTCCACATACACCGAACAATGTATTCACAGAATCATGCAACTCCAAAATACAGAGTGTAAGCCAAAGCTAGCTACAAGAATATCGGATTGAGATTGAGATTGAGATCAAGATTGAGGTCAGTTGAAACTCGGAGTTCACCCTCAATACCTAAGATACAACCTGTTACGTTACAGTTGCCTATAAAAGTTGCATACCATCCAATCCAACCCAACCCAACCCTGACCTTTGGTCTTGTTACTCTTGTAACTGGTAACCAGTTCCCAAGAGCAAGCGTCTGGTCTCGCAACTTTATACATCATCATCAATTTCAACACCTCCAAGGATCCAATTTGCTGCCATGGAAGCAGGCATATGGTACTAACCTGTTTTCATTAGGATTTATCTAACCCGAGTTGCTTTAACGAATCTGGTCCGACAAGGTAGACACGTTTAGAGGTAAGGTATCTGAAAACTACGACTCCTTTGTATGCAGCCCTTGGGATTCCATCCTGATCAAATAGAGATATTAAACATGTTAAGAATTTTCAGTAAGAATTGATTTAATGACGTGATGAATTTAAGTAGAGATAGAGGTTCCAAGTCCTTATCAAGCAGCAAACCGTTCTTCATAAACGGAGCAGCTTCAAATTACAGCAGCCATAAGCAAAAAGGCGTGCATGGGATGAAAATTGGTAATGATCTTTATAAGTCGTGCATGGAATGCTGATATACTAATGAAAATGAATAATAAGGTACCTTCCATTCTTCGAAAATGCCAAACTGGCGTGCAATGCTTTCAAAGTCTCCCTGGTCTTTATATTGAATACGTATATCACCATCTACATTATTTGCCTTCAGAACGAAATCATTCCCATATAAAGGCGTAGCCTTTTGCACGAGGCTGGCAAAATATTTCAAGTAGTTGTCCTGAACATAGAATGAGATCCCCATGAGAACTAAACAAACCCCTACTTTTCCTATGTCTCCTAAAAAGCAGAATTACATCATATTTGCGAACATATTAACATTTCGATAGCCACGCTTGTACCAAAAAGAAAAAAAGAAAAAATAAAAAACTAGTACAATGCAAGGTACCTCCATCAAGTAGCTTAGATCCATTGACTTCCAATTAACCTAGCAGAAGCAAAACGTAACAGGCGGCTTAAGTCAGAGAAAGAATACTAATCCTCAGGAGAACACATATATGGAGTACCATGCATACGAGGGAAAGAATTTGACTCACATTTACGTCATTGAGCTTAATAGGCGCAAGATATTGACTGAAAAATTGACCTAGACTGGAACCCTGCAATGAAGCGAAAAATTAACTCGAGTGAAGGATGGAAGAAGATGATTAATGAGAAAAGTTTGGTAGATGGACAACTTACATGCTCTCCAAAGTTATACGTTCTACAAACTTCAGGTCGTATGAATTGCCGACCCTTGTGATTTTCTTTTAATCTCAACCAATCATCCCAGTAAGTAAGGAACAGTCAAGGCCAAACTTGTTCTGTTACACATTCATCAAACAGCAGCAATGAAATCACAGAACAAAAAATAAACACGAGAAGGATATGCCTTGGGCCACTTTGGAGATAATTCATCCCATGTAGTTTTTGACAGCATCCATCCAAGCCCAGGAAAGAAATCAGACCGGTAAAGCACATCTGCATGAAAAAAAGTGGAAGGCATAACAATAAAAACCGATAAACCTAGTAAAAGAGAGCTAAGAAGAGATAGAAACGATAGAAATAAGTGTGAAGAAAAACCAGAAAACATTGCACCATTCAAACTTTAGAGGGGAAAAGGAAGAGCACCATTACTTACAAGGGTCATGCACAAACTGCTTTTGCCCGTTGTCATTCCAGGAGGAAACCGCCATTATTGACCTGCCAATGGTCACCTCAAAGAATTAGACCATGATACACGAGGCTGAAAACAGTGAAAGCAGTAAACACTATACTAATTAGGAAGGTTGTTTCACATATGAGACCATCAATTAAAGTTTCCACATAAAAAGGGTGAGTAGATTCAAAATTATAATGAACTAATAATGAGAGAATGCGAGGCATGCCTGTCTTTGTCTAGTAAATTAGCAGCAGCCTCAAAATACTCAAAAAAATCTGGAGCAATCTCCATATCATCTGCGTAAAACCACAAGCGTCATTCCAACAACCAGTACCAAAAATAAAATAGGTAAACATCTACTATCACTTTTGAGAGCGAGCAGCAACCACCTTCAAGAATTACCACTTTGCTGAAATTGCGCTTGTAGAATAATTCATCCAATGCCCACTTATAATGACCTGGGATACCAAAATCTGTCAAGTTGATGAAAGAGTATTATCAATAACCATTAAAACGAAAAAGAACAAACCTACGTGCAATTTTATAGTAAGCAATCAACTCCCCAGGCCTCTCTGTATGAATAGCTTCATGATCCAAATGCTGTAATAATTTAAGATTGAATTCATGATAAACATTCCAATACGTGAATACAATGGATGAAATTTCGGTATTATGAAATGAAAACAAGAACATCATTTAAGCATAGTCTCCTACCTGCATGTAAGTTATCTGGTCAAAAGTAAGTGCCTTGTCTTTGACATTTGGGTCAGGTCCATCCTGCAACATCAGTCGACCTTAAATATTTAACACTTCACTGTTCTTAGAGATTATAGCCAAAAAAATTATACCTGGGATATAAACAGCGGATACTTTGACGCCACGTTGCTGTGATATCTGGAAAAGAATGGTAGGTTAATCAGAATACAGAATCAAGGTCACTAAAATCTTTGGCAGATAAGAGACTGAGTGATTGTCAATGAGTATGGAAGCTAAACTTGAAACAAGAGACTTACTTCAAAATTGATTTAATAGTTCTTTCCAAGTAATCGGCGCGATTGCAGGCCATAACTACGATAGCTGCCACTGGTACCTATTGGTTTCAGCATATTAGACAGTTAATAAGTCAGGTGCTCAATTTATACTACTGAAAATGAGAACAAGGGTCTAAATCAAATGAGTTGAACCTCTATTTTCTCGGTCAACTGTTGATTGCCTTTCCCTACACAACAAACAGAATAACTGAATATAAAGCCTCAGTAAAATATCAAACTAAATTAAGGACGACATATCAACAAATTGACGAACTCAAATGACTTTTATTTGTTTTGTTGTTATAAAGTGGACAGGGTACAGGCTTTGAAGAATGTGTAAGCATCTAGTGAAAAAGAAGAGCTCATATTAGAGAAGATGATAGAAGAGTACGGTCATGGATGCACCGGGAACAAAAATAAAATAGAAAACCTCTCTTATTTCGGAGAGGGTAAAGTATTTATGAACGTACCAAATTTTCAAATTTTATCAGTAACTACTTACCGTCAAGACTTTGAACAATTGCTCTTAGTTGTGTAACTTCTTCTTCTCTCCGCTTCTTTTCATCTGAAATTCGAATCACAATTTCAGAATTGTCAAATAACAAAAAGAATGAAGTTAGGAGTTAGGCCACCCAGCCGGAAAACAGGAGTATGGAAATCACTTGATATGCAGACTTATTATACATTTTTTGCTTTTGCCTTTATGCGTCCTGAAAATGATATATATTCTCTCAATAAACTCGGTTTATTTTATATAAATCAGTCCAAGTAATTCCTAGAAATGTGCCAAGAACTTATCTGATAACTTTTATAGAAAAAAATGAAAAACAAATAGGGTGCAACAAGAGGCCTTGGCAAGAGGGCATCCATCCTAGACCTCTCTCGCCCAAGCCTGTAACTTCGGAGTTTCATGGAATATGGTGCATTATTGCTGATACGACCACACATTCACACCCACTAATTTGATAGTTTTACTTGGGGATCTATTGGGTTAAACTGAATTTAGTGATAAAGCAAATATCTAACTACATTGAACGAAATCCCGAAAAAGAATGAATATCTTAAGCTTCAAGATCTCTGTTATAAGTTTCTGCTTTGTGAAAGCACAGTCATTGCAGCAGTGAACTTTGTCAAAACACTAATGACGACATAAAGTCACTGTAGATCCTAGACAATCTCATGCATAGAAGCAGAAAAAACAATGTCTGCAGATAAATACCCGACCTTCCAATGCCACGATCTGTCCTTGCTGCATACTTATTTGTTCAATAAACAATCGAGTTTGTTTAGTGCACTGAAGCTCTGCTTCCACCTGAAAATCCATCAAGCATACATATATGCGGTGAAAATGAAGCAAATAACATCGATTGAACATCGCTGTACCTTTAGATATTGTGAGCTACTATGATATCCAAGAACATCAGCATATACAAGACAAAACAAGGTTCATCAGTCATGACAGCTATAACAAATTAATAAGCTTAATAACAGTTTTACACACATCTTACAATCAAGGGATGCACAGGGATGTGGAAAAGCGGCCTGGAATATACGAGTAACATTTAAGTTTACAAGACATACACATTAGATCTATCCATACTAGCATTAAGGAAAATCAATTCTTTATCATCTAGAGCAAAACCAAACTGGAATTTCAGACAAAATACATCATTTACAGGCCAAAATATGAACAATACTCCAGTAATAGCACTAGAACAATAGACTTGAGAGATCCACATACCGCGGCAGCAAGGCGATCAGCATAGTTTGATTGTGAAGCAAACAGCCGCATCTAGTGTTGAAAAAGACCAAAGAAACACATAAATCAGCTCTTTGTAGCTCACTATAATAACAATTCGACAGATAGCAAGGACATTCACAATAATTGCTATCTACACTTTGAAGTCCAGGAGTTTGTAAGTAAAAGACAGCACCATAAAGCTATTGCAAATAGAAAACTTGAGGCTAGACGATAAGCTTAAGTAATACGGGGTATACTATAGTGTACACCAGGGATTAATCCTACCAAACATCCGATATGTAAGGTAATTCTTAGTGCCACTACATTCTCGAACCTAAATTATATATGTCATCTCCGCCTAAACCATATACTCAGAGAAAGAGGTTAAACCAGCAATTTCCCATCAACATATAGATCCTTGATTCATAACAAAATTTTGCCACATTTAACAATTCTCAACTAGCACCCTTCCAAAATCATTTTGAAACTAACGCTTCATTGTCTAGATCAAGTATCACCCTCCCAAACTCATTTCGAAACTAAGGGTCCGTTTGGATTGAGTGAATTGGAGAGAAAGGGAGGGGAGAGAAAAGGAGGGATTCATTTTCCTTTGTTTGGATACAAAATATGGAAGGAGGGGAATGGAGGGGGAGTGAAATGAGGGATTTAATTTCTCTCCTATTGAACAAACCATAATCTTTCCATGAGTGGCAAGATTTGGAAGGAAAACTTTGTTTGACCTCTCATCTCCCTCCTTTCTCCCCTTCCATTTCCATTATCCATAAGCATAATCCATCCATTCCCCCATCACCCTCCTTCCCCCCCTTCCATTTCCCTCTCATCATTTTTGTTATCCAAACAACCACAATTCATTCCACCTCCCCTCCCCTCCCCTCCCCTCACTCCACCTCCCCTCACTCCACCTCCCCTCCCCTTCCCTCCTAAAACTGTATCCAAACAGACCCTAAGGCTTTGTTGTCAACTAGCACCCTACCACACTCATTCCGAAACTAAAGCATTTGTTGTCGATATCAACTAGCACCCTCCCACCCCCAAACTCATCCTAGAACTAGGGCCTTGTTGTCGATATCAACTACCACCCTCGCATAATCACAACACTAATGTGTCGATCATGAACACTAATCTTAGCACTATATCAATTTTGTCAGCAAAACTCCATTAAAATCCAAACAAACAAACACATAAATCAAACAAAATCACGAATTCTAAAACCCCAGAAGCTGAACAGCACTTATATCACAAAATATCAAATTAAATCACTAAAATAAACAAAAAAAACAACTCTGATTAACCATAATAATTATACAAATTCTGGGTTTCACTTAAACACAACATCAAAATAAAATTAGTAAATCATTAAAATAAAATCAGTAAATTATGAAATTGGGATTGAATTAACCTGAATATAGATGAATGCTGCAGCTGCAATAAGAAGCAGCCATCTGAAATCACACGAAAGTCTCGACATTTGAAAAAAATAAATTGGGTTTTTTTGGGAGATTTGAATTTGTTTAGAATTAATTGAAGGAATAATGATCAAATCTCCAACATGTTTATGTTTGTGGGTAGTTTGGACTTTGGAGTTCTAATTACTCAGGTTTGAAACAAGGATGATGTGAAGACTTGATTTTTTAATCTACTTGTGTTTTATTTGTCTTGGTTATGTTTGTACCAGAAAATGTCCGCTCCGTTTCTAAAATACCTTCTATTTTACCATATACTAACCTTGCAGGTCGTGTCGTGTCGTGTTCGTTTTCGTATTCGTGTTAATATTAAATGGGTCACCACTACCCAAACCCTAACCTGACCCAATTATATAAACGAGTCATTTGTCTCAACCCAAACCCAACCCATTTAATTTTCCTATAACCCAACCCGACCTGTTTAACCCATTTATTTTAAGTAGATTATTTTTAACCCACTTAATCCGTTTAACCCAATAAACTAATACAATAAACTACGTTTTATAACCCTATTATCCAAAAAAT
>VHZZ01002512.1:106744-119775 GCA_009801015.1 Silene noctiflora
GTTTGATATACCGATTGACTTATTTGAGAACTCAACTTGCAACATTTCACGAATAAGGCAGCTTGCGAAACTGATACGATTGACGTCATTTATTATATGAGACGAGACTCTTATGGACAACAGGTTCGCATATGAAGCGTTAGATAGAATGAGAAGGGATATCATGTCGTTTCATGACCCAAAAGCAGAGGAGAACGTTTTTTGAAGCAAGGTTGTACTACTTGGTGGAGATTCCCGTCAGATCCTACTAATAATTGCAAAAGTTTCAAGACAAGACGTTGTTCAAGCATCGATTAGTAGATCATATACTTGGAAAGGGTGCAAAATATACACCCTAAAAAAAGAGCATGCGAGTCTGTGAATAATAAGGAGACTACCAAAAGTAGCAAAGGCACAAACACTTTAATGAATGACTATTAGCTATGGATGGTAGAAATCTTGAAACAGAGGCAGAGGATAACGAGAACGAAGCAAGGTGGATTAAGATACCAAATGAGTATATTGGAAGCTTAGGGGAACTAAAGTTGAAAACTGGAGTGAGCAGAATGTAGTCAAACTTTGATCATGTTGAAGTATCTAAATAAGCCATTTTTTAGTCATGGTCAGCTTTACGTAGCAGCGTCGAGATCGACCGCACCTGAGGGGTTACAGTTCTACGTTGATGATAGAGATTAAGTGTATAAAGGTCACACAAGGAATATTAATTACAAGGAAGTTTCACAAATTTACCAAATTAGGCGTCAATGTAATATAATTCACAAAAAACTCTTAGAGTAGTAATAAATATAATACATGGCGATTATTTTCATTCGAAACCTATTATACTTATATCAAACCGAATTTTAAATGTATAATGATCAAATAATTAAATAATATATGTACGCATATTGTTGAGCTAATATAGTTAATACCAAATAACACCACATTTTAATTATAACAGAAGATGATTTAGTACATCGTAATCAAAAGCAGTCGGGAGGATTTTGTTGGCATGTTACTAGACTTTATTACCTGAACCTCTGTTTTCAATAATAGCATATAATACTGACTTCGTGACCCAAAGTTTGTAATAATGTCGTAAAATATTACCTTATATTATTATAAATGATCCTACTACATGCCCGGGCATCGCCCGGGCCTACCAACTAGTTATTAAGCTTAATATTAATCAAATAGAAAGCGGTTTACCGATCTATTGTTAATTTGATATATTTGACTTACTAGTGAGATAATTAAATCAAATAATAGTAAAAAAAACTAATTTTAATTGTCAAAAGTTGAAGTAATGCGATAAAATTACTAGGGATGTTCATAATAAACCGAACCGCAATAACTGAACCGAAAAACCGTGCATTTTGAAGGTTCGGTGAACTAAACCGTTAACTTTATTATGGAAACGGTTCGGTTAAGGTTCACAATTTAAAAAAAACCGGCTAACCGAACCGAACCGTTTCACTAAAAAGTAAGCAAAATATTAAAATATTATATAAAAAAAATTGTTCTTTCGTTTAATTTTCCTCGTGTTTCCAAATTCAAAATTTGTTAAATTGATTAATACTGCAGTTTACCTAATTAAATTTATTGTCGAGTATAAATATAATAAAAATTTAATTAAATGGCTAGATAAAATAATGAAAACTGGAAAAAAAAAGTATATGTAGACCGATTATAGGTTAACCGGTAACTGAACCACAACTAACCGCGTAAAGTGGTTAACCGAACCGTTAGTAACGAACGACCCTGTTTAGGTTTGATGTTTTACCAAACCGAACCGAGTGCGAACCGAATAAATATGCAGTTCGGTGAATCGAACCGCGAATGAACACCCCTAAAAATCACTAGACCTTATAGAAACCGACCCAAACTTGACCCAACCCGATACATTATTTCACCAAAATCACATGGTCCGACGACGACCCGATACATTATTTCACCTGAAGTCAAATGGTCCGACAACGACCCGACCAGTACTTGACTCGACCCGAAATGATACGTTGACCCGATATGACCCGACACGGTTGCCACCTTTAGGTTTATGGGCTAGGTGGGATGGAAATTTATATGTTGTACACCTGTACATAAACGTGATAAAACTAGACTTGGTAAAATGGGTCAATCGGGTTGAATTTGAGTCTGGTCAATTCAGGTCGAGTTTATTTCGGATTTGTTGGTTTTGGGTCAGGTCGGGTTGTTTCGGGTTCGAGTAAACTATTATCAAGTTATTCATAGATAATAATCCGTTTGCAAACTTAACATTCTGATCGTGTTATAGTAGCTCGAGTAAATTCAGATTTCGGGTTATGCTCGTTTGAAATCGGGTATTAAGTTGGGTACAAGTTGAATTATTCGGTTTAAAGTCATTCGAGTTGGATTATTCGGTTTAAAGTCATTCGAGTCTGGTCAATTTCATGAGGTCTACCTAAAACCAATTGCTCAAAAGTTGTGCTCTCTACCAATTGCTACATTGCAACCTATTGATCTCAAAAATCACTCCACCTAATTAATCGTGTAATCCTCATTTAACAAACCCTAACCATTCCAAATATCCCCAATTTCCCTAACCTTCCCCCAAAATCCCCAATTTACCTTTGATTAAAATATAGTTCGTATAGAATATGAAAGTTAAAGAATTGATGTCAACATTGCTATTCATTGATGTCAATATCGATTAAGATAAAAGGGAAGAGTGACTGGGTTTGGAAGTAAAGAGTGGAAGAAAACGTATGAAGGAGAAGGGACAACAGCGGTGGTGATAACGGCATTGTTGAGGAAAGGTGATACTCGTGCGGGCTCCACTGTCATGGACCAGTTTTCCTCTGGGTATACACTTTTTACCTTAATTGTTGCTCCCTACTCCCTAGTGTGTGTGTGTGTATGAAAAGCTAGTACAGAATTATATTTGAGGCAGTTTTAAGCTCAAGGCGGTATCTTTCCATGATGTGGTTCGTTTAATGACAAGTATAATAACTATGTAGTAAGCTTGGTCTGAAGCAAGACTAGCTCAAGCTTTAGAACAGAATTTACCAAAGCCTCTCCATGCTCTTAGGACTGATATGTTTACTTGTTTTAGTGTGTTCTCCATCTCTGTTTGCTTAGTGCTTTCTCTCTTTAGTTTTCGGGTATTATTTTAAATCATGGAAAGCATGTTGAGGTAAAGCAGTATTGTCTTTTAGGATCACTGAGGAAATATGCATTATGGAACTCCTATCAATCTGCTGACACCACAATGTTGTCTTCCAGCAGCTCAGCTGTTGCAGTTGCTGCTCAGGTTGCTTACTTTGCACTTGGTATGGGATTATTTCTGAGGCTTTAGTATTTTGGGAAGTGATTGTAGTAAAAATAGCCCTTTGCCCATCGATTTTTTACGACAATTGAAACTGTAGAGTCAGAATGTGTGCCCGGAGAGCCTTTTTTGGAAGGGTGGTTGACTACTTGTTGAGTTTGCTAATGCAAATTCCTTCTGTATTTGTTTGTTCCGTTTCTGTGGTTCCGTTTCTGTGCGGGTTGGTTGTTAGCACATATAGTTGCGGTGCATGCTCATTGATGATCTAATCCACTTTCTTTGGAAACAACTGAATGCAGATTGTTTTGAGTGGATCTTGTGTTGAAAGTAATTAGTTTTCACAGTATTTTGTTTCAGGTTTAACTTCTCGGTGAGATACACTCTGCACTCAGATTAAACCTTACTAAATGAAACTCTCCATGACCAGCTTCTGTCCTTCAGGAAATGTTGTGCGTGAAGTCACTCACTCACTCCGAATCCTAGGGCAGGCTTGATCTAAATTAATTTGATATAAGAGGGTTGAAAAGTTCTCCGTACTTTTTATCTGTTTATCACACACTTAGTTTTGGTTCATCTGTTTAGATGTTCTCACTTCTCGGGGCAGGGGATGGGTTTTTGTCTTGTTTTCTTACACTACACCCATTCCGCTTCTTAAAGTTGTGTAATTTCTTTTTTTCAAACACTTGGCACAATCTTAAAATACAGAATTTTACTTTACTTTAAACACAGTATATTGCCTAGATTACCCTACATATGCAAAAAAAAAAAAAAAAAAAAGATTTCTTCATGTTACAGCCACAGGCATGCCATATTACCGTGGCTTCTTGCAGGGTGTGTGTTGTTTTAGTTTGTTTCAGTGAAAGAATTTTTTTTAAAGCTGTTTATTTTCCGCTGCTGCTTTTTTTATGTAAGAATCATTATTCTGGTTTTATATTTTTCTGTTGTCCTTATTGCCTGTAGTTGCAACTCATGTTGTGTGGTTAAATATCTGTTTTGTTCTGATCAGCATATACTGCCTCTCAGATACGAGTTCAGAACAAATCATGAAGAATGGTTTACACCTTGAAACTGAAGTTGCCGCCTAATGTGTCTGGACTTGTTCGCAAAGGCTCTGATTCAATATCTGACAAGCTAAAAAGTATTTATAAAGTGAAGTATGAAATGTACTTGGCACTGCAGACCCTTCTAAAGGTTCTTAACTTTCCCTTACTAAGTGTGTACTTTTTCATTGCTATGTGGAGGCAAAGATGTGTCACATCCTTCTACCTTTTCTGGCTTCTTGAAGTTACAGTTAGACTTTCTTGTTTTACTTGGTCAGAGAAGGACTTTCCCATAAGGAAGCTAATTCATTAGGACTTCAATAGGGAGAAACTTAGGGTGAGACAACAGCGAGTAATTGTTATAAAATTGAACATTTGCTGAGGATAATACTGTAGTATGGACCTGGAGACTGTATCAGTGCACCCTTCACTCATCTGTTATAGGCATAGCTGCATTAGCTTCTCCACGGTGCCTTATAATTGAATAGCACACGGTTGAAAGCTGAGTTTTATTCTATGGAACTCTTGAAACAATCCTACTTCCCTAGTTTTGTGGATAGGTGAGTGTACTGGTTGCTTTGTAGCCTTCTAGGCTTCAGATCTCTATTTACATATCACGTGGCCATTGACTTTCGGTGGCGACTACTAACTAGGACTTGGAGAGTTGGAAGTAACGAGGAATGACTGAGCATGCAAAACACTTCAATGCTGATCAACCTCTATTTAGCCGAACAATTTGGAAACTTACTCTGAAACAGTAGTAGACTAGTAGTGCAGTTCTTGAGTAGGTCTTTTGATTTTGACTTGAGAGAAATACCTCCCAAGATTGTGTGTTGGTTTTTAGCTCCATCCAATTGTATACTTAATTTTTCAGATTAAATTCATAAAACTATAGAAGTTGCTTATGTTTCTTTCATTGAGGATTAATTCTGGGATATATTTTTTTTGTAGCTTCTTGCTAACAAAAGCCTGTTTGACTTCTTTTTTTCTTTCTTGCTGATGTTATCAGGCGTATCATCACCAGATTAAATCGTTTTTTTTTTAATGCTTTGACATTCTCTCATACTTATCTCGTTTCACTTTCCACAGCAACGGTTCGATATGATTGCTCATGTCTTTGGTTTTGCTATTGTCTTGTGAAAGTTGGGGCCATGATTTAACTGTGATGGTTTGAAATACATCCTCCTTGCTAAATACTCTTCTTGCAGGAAGATGGAATACTTGTTCTTCCAACTATAGCTGATCCTCCCTGTAAATGTTACTCCAGGAAAGATTTGCCTATTGAGTTTTATGATAGAGTACTAGTCTTATCCAGCCCATCAAGCATGTCAGGGTGTTGTCAGTTAATTATGTGCTGTCTTCTGTTTTATATGGTTTTATTTGCGTATGATGGGGTAACCTATATGCTTTCTCTATTTCTCATGTTGCTGTTCCACTGGGCGACCACTCCGGTTTTCCAATGCCAGATTCATTGATTGCATCTTATGGAGCTGATAAGTTTCTGCTTGATACACTTCACTTCGGCAACAAAAACAAGTCTTCTTCTGAGTCTTTGCCAATGGCTGATGCTAACGATGTCTTGGATGCTGCTTAACTGCTGGAAGAAAAGGTTGGTTTGTCAACAATACACCATTAGAATTAAGAAATATATTCTTTTGAAACTATTCTTCTCTCTTTAATGAATGTAATTACCAGTCGACAACTGGGGCTTGACAATTAGCTTTGTCGAGCTGCTTTCCTTCCACCTTCACTCCTGCATCTTTTACACTAGTATACAATGTTTACAGATTGGTGAATCTTACAGATCTTAACTCTTATTCTTCGCCATGTAAATATATGTTCATCATGTGCTAGTAATTTAGAAATTGTTAGCATCTATTGCCTAATAAATAGTAGTGGTCAATATGACATTTTACATCGATGGTTTCTCAAATAGTAGTGATACCTTTCTGATCTAAGTCCTTACCGGCTTTGTTCAAAACCATTTTTTAAATGTTTGTTATTGTACTCTATGGGTAGGTCCATCTTAAAATTAAAATTGTTGAACAACCCAGTGGTGGAGCGAGGGGAGGGGCTAGCGAGGGTGCTCCCCCCACTGGAAAGTGAAATACCAAAATTTTTAGTTAAAAATTCGATATTTTTTCAACTTTACCTTGTGACATTATTCGTTCGCCTTCACTGAAAATTTTCGTCTCACCTAACGATAAATCTGGGCTCTGCCACTTGAACCCCTCCAAACTAAAAAAATAACATAAAAACACTGTACTTCCTTTGTGCTGTAGTGTTTTAAACAATAAGTAATTCAGATCCTGAGATGTTGCAATCCGTTTACTGCGTTGCTAGTAATTTGTAAAACTGTCACATGTTCATTTGGGCTTATGGTTTCTTGGAGTTTAAATGTCACAGTATATTATGGCATGAGTTAGTGACTTCACATTTTGTTCAAAGGGCTTCTCTGGTTTTGTTTAATGTTTTATGCTACATGAAATAGTTTAGTATGCGAGATTTTCAATTCTTATTGCTACTCTTTTAATATAGGAGTGAGTCCTCAATTCCATTAAACTGATGTCATTGGCAATATAGATGATCTTGCTTTATTTGTCACACAAGGTTGTTTACTATGCTGCGTTTTTGTTAATCATGTTATGTGGTCTTGTTTTTTTAGAGAACATATTCCGTAGATATGTTGGAGGAGCCATTTTAAATTTGTTTAATGTTGATGGTAGGGTAATAATAATGCTTACAAGGGAAGACAGTCGAATAAGGCTGTCGATTATTACACTGAAGCTATCAAGCTGAATGGCATAAATGCAACTTACTATAGCAACCGAGCAGCTGCATATTTGGAACTCGCTAGGTAACCACTGTTCCTTATTAGAAACATGTCAGGCCCTGATTCTTTTGAAATATCTCAATGATTTACTAAGATGAAAGTTAAAACATTTTGCTAAAGTGAACTAGACTTATTATTTTGTGCCATTATCCTGTTGCAAATAAAAATTCCAGTTCATGAAGTTCTTATAATGAAGTCTGAGAAGTCCAAGTATGCTGTCTTAAACAACTAATTACAGCGCCATCATTTTTATCCTTGCTCCCCCCGATACTATTTTAAGTCAGTTTGTGGAACTCAAGAATAAATTGATAGCGTAATGACCTTTGTAGGCTTAGTGAGATTTCAGATTCCGAAATCTGTCACCCCTGGTGCCTTGAATTAAGCTTATTGGTGTTTTAAAAAAGCTGAGGTGGATTGCTCGAAAGCTATATCACTTGATAAAAAGGTGACTTATCACCTCAGCTTGGTGCTTGGTCACAATACGCTTTGTCATTTTATCAGTCTCTTAATGATGCTTCAGTGTTTCTGCTACCCCCTCCCTCCCTTCCCCTTCCCCTTCCCCTGAACCCTCAATATGGCTGTTGGAGAGTATCACATAGCCAGATTATGGACGACTACTATTAATCTGAAGTCATTACACTATAGTGCAAAAAAAGCTAATTTTTTTTTTCTTAAAAATGGACCATCTTTTCGAGATCTTCGGTTTAAAAAAAAGCATTGTTTTCTGAAATCGTAATCAAGATTTATGGTCAATCAAAGTTTCTTTTATGGAATAAATTTTGACTGAGTAAATCTCCCGGTTACAAGTTCTGAAAATGGTTATTTTTCTTTTTCAAATTTACCGTTATACGAGATCTTTGAATTGGGAAAAAAATTGACGTTTTCTGAAATCGTAACACAATGAGTTTTGTCCTGTCAAAGTTTTATCTTCGTATTTTGTTTGATATTTATCCAAGCACACATGGAGTAGTCTATCAGGGGTGGCTTCCCATATGCCTCATAATGAAGTGTTCAGGGCTGCCTTGAATGCTTATGCTTATGCTTATGATGGTAATTCTAATTGCAGATTTCAATTTTCAAGCATGCTCGTGATCTCGAGCCTCAGAACAAAGTTGCTAGTGTCTGAGAAAAGAGATTGAAGAAGCTTTTGAGCTGGAGCCAGACTTCAAAACCAAGAAAATTGAATCATTGTTCAAGAACAATTAGCGATAGAGTAGTGAGGCAAGTAAATGGTGCTGCGTAGTTTATGCATTTACTTGCGGCTTTTCTTACCTGTGGATACTGGCGTCCTGAAAAATTTATGTAAAATTGTCTTGAAATTTTTGGACTTAGTTAATTGGTTGCTATTTGGAATTAGAATCTCTGCTTATCTACCTCTCTTACAAATACAAGTTTTGAGTATTGACCAAAGATGGGTGTCCCGTCAAATTGCTTAATGATGTTCCGTAACGAAATGCACAAGAGAAAAACTGGGTAGGAAATCGACGAATTCCACCCCAATACCGACGTGATGAAATTCCACCCCTCCCATCATTCCAGTTCACTACTTGCATAACACGATGAAGGACCTTTATAAACTCGGATTTTTGCCCTTTATAAACTCCCTTCTGTTACTTCTGTAGTTCTGTGTCGCGCAAAATTGTCTGTGTAAAATTATTTCCCTTCTCTATCCTGAAGTATACTGCTACTTGAGAATTGAGATACTTGAGTTAATCTTATATTGACATAGGAGTGTCAAATATTTCATCATTTTTTACTTTTGGGACCTTTAAATTCAAATGCAAAAGCGATTGCATGAGCTATTATGTAAAAGTTGTTCAAACAACTCCGTAACTACCCAATTTTACTGGTATCTGATCTATTAACCATGATTAAGTGATTAACTACTACTCCCTCCATCTCGGTGATTCACAAAGGGTGAGAGGATCCTGGCAGAGCCGTAAATTGAGGTTTTTGGAGTTGCAAACAGTTTTCAGAGGCAGGTTAGAGTCTAAAGGCGGCAATGATCTAGTACACCAACACCAATTGAGATTGTTACCATGATCATGATCGATTAGCTTCATCAGTACATTGATCAAAAGTCATTGCAGAGACTTACAGTTAGATGTCTACAGCGCACGCAAGCCGCAAGACAGAAGAAAGCTCAAAGCTTTTCTGCATCAATCGGAACTACAAACATGGAATCATTTGCTACACTCACTCCACACAAAGATGAAACATTATAGATTTTATTTAAACTATACATTCTACAGTCAAATGAAACCAAGGCAGTACATGAAAATAAATGCATTTAGCAGCATAGAATTAACTTACCAAGTTTCACCAAGTCCTAAAGGCAAATTCTTATTTAAAAGGCCAAAACTTTGTGACAAAACAAACATGAAAAACAAAAAAGACAAAAAGATCTCAACTTTGCTGTCAGTGATCCACCTATCAGCTTCACACTCATATTATTCTGTTTGGGTGATCCTGAATCAGCACAGCTAGATTATGTGAGTAGGTAACCTCGTGCTAAAAGGAAACCTTAGATTTCCTAAACTTATATGTGTTTGATTCACATAAAATTTGGAAACCATGAACTTTCCTAATTCTATTCGTATTAGGTCCAACCCAAGTCTCTTCATATTTTCCTATAAACTGTTTTAAAACTGTTTTTGGGGTCCTATAAATATTAAGATATAATAAGATGAGAAAAAAAAAAAAAAAAAAAACATAATCATATTTAGTTGGAGAGAGACAAAAGGAGAAGAGAAAAAGGGTGAAAAGATGAGGGACTCCGAAGATGTGATGAGTGACACCCGATTCCTCCTTTGCCGCATCAATTGCTCCTCTTTATCCTCCTTCAAACTCCACATTCTTCTTGGTAATTCATTCTAATTATGATGTTATTAATCATTATGTTATTTGTCCAATTTGAGGATTTTATGATTTATATTTGTATTCATTGATTGATTGATTGATTGCTTGATTGATTGTTTCAACCTTTTAATTGAATAGCCCGTCTTGCTTGTGACGTCTCACAAGTCTCTCCCCACTTGCAAACTTGTCTCACGTTACAAATGAGAATTTAAATGCCAGTTCTTGGAGTGTTGTCAGCCGGCCATATTCTGATTTAAAACGGGTTTATCCGTCTTAAGCTTAAATGCCCCTCTCACAGAATAGAAAAAAACGTAAACAAATGAGTAGGACAAAGGAGGGAGTATATTGTGGTGATGACTGCTCAGAATAAGTATTTATGGAGTCATTCTATTTTGCAGCATCTAATGGATCAGGATCAGATAAGGGAATGCAGTCGCCGCTTATTAAAGATTACTGCTTCTTCCAATCAACTACTAAGGATAAGAATTTATCGAGTCATTCTATTTCCTATGACTTGGACATTCGTATCCTTAGTAAAGCCATGAAAACACATTCCTGTCAAATAGGTTTTCTCTTTGATGGGTTTCGGAAGACAATGGTCCAAACCCAAAAGGTACATATGTTTCTTCTCTTATACGGAGTACTATTTAATTATATATAGAATTATAAATCATTTCTGAATTTTGGAACCCTTGTGTGCTTTTATTGAGAAACGAGAAACAAGTAATGTTTCTGTATTTCCTGGTGTAGTCTGACGAGATGCTTGAAAGGCAAAGAATTAAGATTGGTAATGTCTTGAACCTTGCTATTGATGCCTCCATTTCAGAGGACATGGAATTAAAGTTCCCGACTCCGGAAGTGCTTGGTATAGTTGAGGTAAGAAACTTTATGATGCTAGTCTAATAGTAGTCTTAGCTAATTGGTTTTCTGTTTGTGATTTTGGTCATAGTATTTATATGAGGGTGTTGGTATTTTAGGCGTCAAAATCAGTCCCAGTCCCAACGGAACTCCCAAATTTCAGAGAAAAAGTAAATATCAACGACGAGAAAAATAGGCCAAAGAAGGTTGTAACACTTCCGGATCATCTGATAGTAGATCACATACTGCCAAGACTGCCGGTAAAACCTTTACTCCGCTTCAAATCTGTTTGCAGAGATTGGCGCTCTACTATTTCTACACCTGAATTCGAAAAGTCTCGCCTGCCGTTCTCTGGTTCTCACCATCAGTTTGTGTTACTTAAAGATGATGGATGGTTCTCACCATCAATTATTAACAATCCTAATTATCTCATAGTTCGGGAGAGTTACAAATACAACGATAAAGATTGTTTGAGGATAATTGGTTGTTGTAAAGGACTAGTAGGCTTGAGTACCAAAATATCGCGTGGCGTTAGCAAATTCGTCATATTAAACCCTGCTACAAGACAGCGGGTTGAAATTCTTGCTCCCGATGGTGAATATTTCATCAGTCGGTTGTGTTGGTTTGGCTACGTATCATCTGTGGACGACTACTACATTGTTGCCTTCTATTCTTTGGGTGATGTGTTTTGGACATATTCATGGAAAGCTGGAATATGGAAAAGAAATACGTGTATCTTAAACAGGAATGCTAGGTGGAATGACAAGATAATGGTTGGTAACCCAGCGTTGATCAATGATTCTTTATACTGGCCTATTGATATTTGGGATCCCTTCCACGGTGTTGGTACCGAGATTGTTGAGATAAATTTAGTTACTGAAAAGTACGAGATAAAGCCACGGATGAATTTTTCGGATGGGCATTTGCGTTCCATTTCTTTAGTAAATTTGGTAGGTTCTCTTGCATTGCATACCTCTTCTAATAGAGGTCGTCTTGAGGTTTGGATGTTGCGACAAGGTGATGACTGGAATTCCTGGGAAATAGTTTACTCTCAGGTTCTTCGACATTGTCGTCTGATTTATTATTCTACGACTGGTAAGTTGTTGGTAGGCCATTCGAAGCAATTAAAGTGTGTTGATGACCTTAGTCAATTACAGCCAGAAGAACAAGAAAGTGATGGGCAAAAGGAAATTCGATCAAACTCTTTATTACTCGAATATAGTGGAGTTGGAGATTATGTCGAGAGTATAATTTGGCCATTTAGAAGATCGCGCCCAAGCATCATGCATCGTTGCAAACAGGCAATAACTTTGGCCGTTTTGAAGATCACAGGACAACTTGCGCCCAAGCACGGTGCATAATTGCAGTAGCTTTGGCCGTTTTGAAGATCATCGGACAACTTCATCGCAATAGCAGGGTAAAGTAGGAGATAAATTGCTATGAGCCTTCTCCTTTGTTATCAGTATTACCGTCTTAATTAATTATTACTATACAAGCCTTTAATTAATTATTCAATTTATGTAAATTATTTAATATAATTTTAACTAAATTACGGGGTATTACAATATCCGCATCCGATCTGATTATTTTGGATATCTGAAACATTTGGTTTGGATATGGATATCTGATTTCAGGAATTTTTAATATGGATATCCGATCCATGCTCTGCCCTAGATAGGGCGACAAACCCTAATAAAAATTTCAACTTTTAGATTTTGCGCCAAAACTACAAAACCTACAAATGTAATTCTTACTTCGATATTTTATGATTAGATGTTCAAAGATATAATTGAATATTGTTGAATCAATCACAACAACAACAAAATTTGCAATCGATCAACACTACTTAAATCTGCTGCAATCGATCAACACTACTTAAATCTGCTGGAAGAAAAATTCGCAATCAATCAACACCAATGTAATCTACTGGATAAGATTGTTACATAATTAAGGATTGCATCTTATATTCCTATATATTTTTTTTTTTGGCAACTGTAAAAGCAAGGTTTACAAGCCCAATTTAGCTCTAGCTAGGTTGTGGGCGACCTTATTTAAGTTACGAGGTACTCCCTCCGTCCCGGTCATTTGTTGTCCTTTGGTTTTGGCACAAAGACCAAGGAAAGAGGAAGGAGCCAATTATAACATGACAAGTGGACTA
>VHZZ01002516.1:28511-53394 GCA_009801015.1 Silene noctiflora
AAGACGTGTGGGCTAGCGAGTGTTGTACCTTGGACCTAGTCTCGTAGATTGCTAGACTTACCCACCGTACTTTATTTATTCGTGGGATATCTTTTTCCCAAACACTATTTGTATTCGTATTTCCGTACTTTCATTTCCGCTTGTCTGTATTTTGAACCCGCGCTTTGTTTAAAACACTTTCTACGTTAAAATTTTTTAAGAACCTCGTATTTTCCGCTGCGATTCCAATTGTTTACGTTACGTTTATAGCGGGGGTTCACATATTTTCCTAAAGAACTTTTGGTGTTGCCTTTCCAACTTCAGTTGCAGCATAGAGTAAGCCAAGGGAGGCATTTATTACAGCTCGTCCACAAGCTCCAAGCCAAAGAAAACCACTGCCAAATGCAAAAGATGTCACTGTCACCTGCAATGCTATTTTGCCTTATTTTAGTTGGACTTGTTTTATTTTTATTTCATTTTGTAAATACTTTTAAGAACTTTGTTTGTATCCCAGGGATTAATATTGGCCCTTAAATGAACTTTTAGGGTTTATTGCATTGTAATTCAGAGCAGGGACCTATTTAAGGACCCCTCTATCCACTGTATGAAGCAACTTTTGTTTAAATGAAAAACCATAGAATTTCCTTCTCAATTTCAAATATTTTCAACTTGTGCTAGTCTGTAGTTGAGAGTCGGGCCTGATAACATCTTGTGCTTAGTCTGTGGGTGTTGATGAAAGTCTTTTGGTGAGGTTTAAGTAAACTCTGTGCTTATTCTGTGGGTTAACTTGGAGCTTGATGTTTCCATGTTCCTTATTCTTTAAATCTTGTGTATAATTATGGATTTTGAGGCCAAGTTGAACTAAATTGTTGTGATAATTTCCTGTGAGAATTCTGTGGGAATTATTGCAAGAATTATATCCAAGTTTGAGTCTTTCTGTCACTGTGTCCATTCTTAGCCAAAATCCAAAGAAACCCTGCAGGTTTCATGTTAAAATTAACTTAAGGTAAATGGGATGGAAAGGGCGGCAATATGGTGGCAGGGAAGGTTGTACATCGAGTCGCCGGCAAAAGAAATGGCGTCACCGGCGATAAGGGCGGGAGAGAAGGGTTCGGCAACAACTAAGAGGTAAGGGCAATGTTAATTATGTATCTCTATCGGGGTTCACCATTCTGGGGAGAGGAAGAGTAGTGATTTAATTCATCGGGAACGAGTTTGACGACATCGATCGCCGATCGCCGGCGGTGGCAGAGGAGGGGTGGTGAACCCCTTTGGTGGTGGTTGTCAATATATAAGGGTCGATGATGCGAGGAAATGGCAAGGACAACAGAGGCCGGCGCCGAGCCTGGAGGTGGGCATCGCCGACGAGAGGAGCGATACAGCGACGGTTTCCGGCGCTACCGATTGTCAAGGCGGTGGTGATGGTTGGCGGCTTTAATAGGCAAGTGATGAGATTAGAGGAGAACAAAATCAAGGGAAACGAGAGTGAAAATGAGAAAGACAAATGAGAGAGGTATAATGGTCAACCGTATACTGTAACGAGTAAAATGTGTACTGCGAAAATCAGCACCCAAAATTATTTATCAAAATAATCGTATAATCATTTTAATTACCAAACGACAAAACTCAACACTAAACCAATTTTTTTTACCGAAATAACCGTATAATCAATTTATTTGGAGGAGCAAGCAAAACTCAGAGCTGGTATGTTGTCTTAAATTGAGTTTGTGTTACTCGGTGGTACTAGATTCAGTCTTAAATTGTTTTTTTATCTATATTTTGCTACGGCCTATGTCAGGTTTGAAAGAGTCTTTGAGGAACAAATTAATAGGCTGAAGATGGAAAGAAAGTTGCTAAACGCCAACAACGGTTCTACAGGCATGGGGGTGTTTCCTCGGTTTCCACCATAAATTTAGAACCTAACTCCATTCGGTAGACATCCGAATCAACAATTACAACCCCAGATGCAAAACCAAAACTAGACATCTCTCAGTCAGATGCCATTGAAAGTAAACTTTGTGGGCTTTAATCGTCGAGTTTAAAGTTTCATCAAATCTTTCATTCCAATGTTTCGCAATTTGTTATATGTAGGCTTGCAAACTTGCTGCACAAGAAGGGTGGACTGTAAACTATAGAATAGATAGACAAACTTCAGACAATTGCAGAGAAGCAAGATGAATGCAACTGAAATGTCAGGATTTATTAAAAATAGTAAATGAACGCTAAAAATCCTGAAAATTGGTAGAATTTAACCTTGATATTATTAGAGAAACTGGGTAAATTTTGGTGAATTTTGGGAGATTAAAAGTATTTTTAAATTGATCTGCAAAAATGCTCAGGATGAGCAATTCTGACAGTTTCTGCAAAATGATTGATTAGTGAATGTTATTGATAAATCCCTAACTAAAGCACTAAGCCAATTATCTAAGATTGTGTAATTAACTCCAACACTCAGCAAAGAATTAATAGACACCCTCCCAATATTGAGCAAAGGAAAGCTTAAGCACACAACCAAGAGTTTTAGTTTCAGAACAATGTTCAGAAAACAGGTTTGATTTTCAAGATAATTGACATCCTAATCGTATACCTACCAAAGATAACCAACTGGTCTCTAACTAATATAGCTAGGGTAGTCGGGATCGTATCCACAGTGAGACTAAAAAGTGTTCTACTTGCTAACTAAAGTTCGTCTTGGTAACAATTCAGGGGTTGTTTTGTTTGTTTGCTAAACTAAAAGTAGTGAAGTAAAGAGAAATAAGGAGTAAGAAATAAGTCTAAGAATATAAGGAGAGATAACTACGATAGTCGGTTCACCATGTTCTAACAATGGTCAAAGGTAAGGGTTAAAGATTGATCAAATTACTGTCTAATGGGTAGTGAAAAGGTCATATCGATCCGCTATTCACCCTGGAATACTTCTAAAATGCTCTCGCTCTTATTAGGGTATCCTATTGTTCGTAGTAGGTCTCACTCTAATATTTCAATCTAGGTCGGAGTTTACCAAAATAATTAACTGATCACATGCATCTAACCAATTAATTAAGATTAAGAACTACGATTAACAATTCAAACTCAAAATTAAACCAGATCTAAAAACCTAATTGCAACCGTCTTACAACCATGACTCCCCTAAATCCTGGTAGGGAGGACTAACTACACATATTCATCGTAATGGAAATAACAATGATCGATAAGACGACGGAAATAAACATGACAATTGAATAGAAATAACAATTTAACATAAACTACAAAATAAGAAAAATAAATAATAAAAGGAAAAGCAGATAAAGATAAATAAAAGAAAAGTGAAGGTTAATTGATTACCGAAATTAGGGAAGAAAGATTACAAGTTTAGATCAAAAAGTTGAGAGCCAAAGCAACGTAAGAAAAGTTTTTAGAAGTATGAAAGATGACCTAATTGTTTTCTAAAACTAGTTTAAATACTAAGTCCAAAAGTTAGAGTAATTAAGTAACTAATGGCGAAAGCCATGATTAAAAACGTCTAATAAATAACTTTAGTCGATCGACCAAGTTGAATAATCAAATCTGTCGATCTGAACTTATTCGATCGACCAAAAAGACCAGTCGATCGACTATTTGTCTTTGCGTATTTCCTGCAACGCGCAGTGAACTTCACAGGCCATCATTTTTTCGTTACTTGGGAAAATCGGGCGTTTTCGGTGGCGTTAGAAAGCTAACAGGACAGGCTTTTACATCCAATTTGAATCACTTGATTATCATTTGTAGAAATTGAGTTATGGCTCTTCAAAGTAGGCACTAGTAATGTGAAGCTCATAATATCACTCCAAACTATCACCAATTACCAAGTAAGAGTCTAATTAAACCCTTAACCTCTTCAAATGTAATATAAGCTTCCTTAGTAGTAGGAAATCCGATATATAGCTCTTACAAATCTCCAGTGCTCGAGAATCGGCTTAAAATACGCAACATAGTGTTATTTTCTGCAAAACCAATACGAATAAACCGAAGTAGCAAATGTGGAGAATTTGACACTGAAATATCTCCTAATAACATATAATGTGCATAGAAATATGTGCCAAAATGTTAATAAAAGTGAATATAAAATGCACACATCAATAATCTGCCATCATTGATATGTGTTCCTTGCCTCCTTGGTCTATATAGGCCAAGAACACTTACATTACAACGTTCATATAATCCTAAGGCTTAGAATGATCCTTATCCTGCTTACAAAATGAAATATGCATTAATAAAACTGAAAAGAGGATAAAGAAAATAAAGCATAAAACATAAAGCATATTTCAGAGCTCTTGTTTTCTTGTGCAGGGGCTTTAAAAGGCTTTGGCTTGTCTTGGGCTCTTTGTCTATTGACTCCTATATAAGAACTTCCTCACAAAACACCTAGAACTCGAGTCCTTCCAAAAAGGTAGGAGCAGTTGCCTTAAATTAAAATGTTCATAGAGTTGCTGAATTGCTAAAAGTTGTAGGATACTGCCTTGTTTGATTTTTCTGGACTCAAATTGAACTACTGATGAACATAGGACCTTTTGGAAATGGCCTGCTTATTTACAGGATGATAGTCTTGAGCTAAATTAGGCTGACTTAGGGATTGAGCTCCCATAGAGCCCTCCTGCTAGTGACCTGGACCTAGTTGTGATTGAGCTTGGACTGATGGCATAAGGACTGGCTTGAATTCTTGTTCCAACCTCCCATTCTTGACTTGGATTTGTCCTCAAATCCCCAGCTTCCTATTCATCAGATTCTCCATAATAAGGCCTCAAATCCCCAACATTGAAGGTATCATGAACCCCATACTCCCCTGGTAGGCTTATCTTGTAGGAATTAGGACGAATCCTTTCAGTGACCTCAAAAGGCCCATCTGCCATAGGCATCAGCTTGTTTTTCCTCTTCTTAGGGAATCTTTGTTTCCTCAGGTGTAGCCATACAAGCTCTCCAGGTTCAAATTATCTTGCCTTCTTAGGTCCCTTCTTGGCCTTGTACCCCTCATTGGCCTTCTCTATCTATTTCCTGACCTGAGCATGTATTTGCTGCATTTGCACCACCCTTTTCCTAGCATCATAGTTAACTGAGCTCCTCTTGACTGGTTCTAGATCAGTTGACATTAGTGGATTCTCACCATAAACAACCTCAAAAGGACTCTGGCCTGTGCTGCTAAGGGGGGCTCTGTTGAATGCAAACCCTACAAGAGCCAACTTCAGATCCCAGTCCCTTAAAGACTTAGCCACAATACATCTCAGGATCCTCCCTAGAGTTTTGTTGGTTGTCTCAGTTTGTCCATCAGTCTGTGGGTGGTGAGAGGTGCTGAATAAGAGTTTAGTTTTCAGTCCCACAGAGTCCTCTAGAAGTGACTTATAAAACTTGTATTCCTGCCTGATACAATGGTCTTAGGAACCCCATGGATCTTGACCACCTCCTTGAAATATAGATAAGAAACCCCAACAGCATCTTCAGTCTTGTTCCAGGCAATAAAGTGTGCCATTTTACTGAATCTATCAATAACCACCATGATAGAGTCCTTCCATCTTTGGGTCCTTGGAAGTGCCACAATGAAATCCATGCTGACATCTTCCCAAGGCCTTTTAAGGATTATTAGAGGAGTGTAAGGACCAGTCTGGAAGTAGGACTTAGATTGTTGACATGGTGCACATCTTCTGATAATATCTTGCACATCACCCAGCATTTTTTGCCAATAGACTTGTTCCTGCAGGATCTCATTGGTCTTCTGCACCCCAAAGTGTCTAGCAAGACCACTTGAGTGAGTTTCTCTTATCAATAAACCTCTGTAAGCCCCCTTTGGAATGAAAAGTTTGTTTCCAAGGAACAGAAACCCATTCTGAGTCAAGTAATTGTTCCCCTTCTTGATTTGACCTGATTGTTGAAGCTCTCATTCCTCCTTATAATCAGGATGCTTAGTGTAAAGGTCTTTTATATACTCAAACCGCAGCACCCTTTGTTCCATAAAACTCAACATGATATACCTTCTTGATAAAGTATCAACTACAATGTTATCCTTTCCCTCAATAAATTTGCTAGAGAATGAGGAAGATTGCAGAAATTCCACCCGTTTGGCATGCCTTGGATTGAGCTTGTGCTGTCCGTTGATATACTTGAGAGCCTCATGATCAGAATGCAATACAAATGGCCTTGGCTTCAGATAACGACTCTAGTGATTCAGAGCCCTGATAATAGCATAAAACTCTTTATCATAGGTAGAGTAATTAAGTTTTGCCCCATTTAATTTTTCACTGAAATAGGCCACATGCCTGTGCCCTTGCATTAACACAACACCAATTCCCACTCCACTGCATCACAATTCACGTCAAATAATTTATTAAAATCTGATAAAATGAGAACATGTGAATGGCACAACAGTTTGTTGATTTCGTTAAAGGAATTCTCAGCTTTTTCACTCCATTTAAATCTTCATGCACTCAGTGACTAGTGCCATGATTGAGCTGAAACCCTTAATGAATCTTCTATAAAAAAAAGCCACGCCATGGAAACTTCTGACTTCTGTGATGTTCTTGGGAGTTGCCAAGTTGTTATGGTTTCAATGTTTTAGGGATGAACAAATATCCCTTCATCAGAAATGACAAAGCCAAGAAACTGAACCTCGGACTGCATAAAAGAGCATTTTTCCAATTTTCTATACAGCTTGTTTACTCTGAGTGTCTTAAACAGCTATTGCAGATGCTCACCCTTGGTAGAACTGTAGACCAAGATGTCATCAAAATAAACTACAATAAATTTGCCAAGTGATCCCTTAGAACTTCTGTCATCACACTCATGAATGTGCTAGAGGCATTGAACAGGCCAAATGGCATGACCAACCACTCATAGAGACCATGCTTGGTCTTGAATATTGTCTTTCACTCATCTCTTTCTCTGATTCTAACTTGATGATAGCCCTGCCTTAAATCTATCTTTGAAAATATCCTTGCCCCACTAAGCTCATCCAGCATATCATCTAGCCTTGGAATAGGGAACCTATACTTGACAGTGATGTTATTAATGGCTCTACTATCAGTACACATTCTCTATGTCCCATCCTTCTTTGGTACAAGCAAGGCAAGCACTGCATAAGGACTTAGAGACTCCCTCATAAAGCCTTTGCTCATTAATTCTCCCACTTGCTTCTGCAATTCCTGTGTTGCCCTTGGATCATTCCTGTAAGCTGCCTTATTTGGTAGCACAACTCCTGGGATGAGATCAATGTGATGCTTTATTCCTCTCAAAGGTGGCAATCCACTAGGCAATTCTTCTGGAAACACATCCCCATAGTTCATCAACAACTGCTGGATCTCAGCAGGTAATGGTAGCCCTGCTTCTTCTGCTATCTCTTTAGCAAGAAGAATAAGGAAAATATCCATGTTGTTCAACTCTTGAACCATTTCTGTTTCACCAATCATCAACACTTTCTTGGAATTCTCAACAAGACTGAGTGGTGAAGTATACTTCAAAGCTGGTGGTAGGGTTACAAAATATTTTTCCTTTTTCCCCGGCTTGAAGGAATAAGTATTCTCCCTTCCCTGATGCACACAGTCCCTGTTAAACTCCCATGGTCTCCCTAGCGGTAGATGATAGGCATCCATTGGCAACACATAACACATGACCTCATCTGAATAATCATTTCCAATAGAGAAAGGAAACAAGCACATATCAACCCTGACTTTAGCTCCCTTATTTAACCACCTCAGTTTATAAGGTTGAGGGTGGTCCAGTGTAGCCAAGTCCAGTTTTTCAATCAAAGTTCTTGAGTCAACATTGGTGCAGCTGCCCCCATTAATTATCAAATTGCAAACCCTTTCTTTGATAGTACACTTGGTTCTAAAGATCTGTTGCCTTTGATCTAACTCAAGTGGTTGTGTTTGTGCATGCATGACTCTCCAAGTAACCATATTTACGCCTGAGTTAAGCATCACGACCATCTCAGTTTCCTCAACTTCCCCATTAGCCTCAGTTTCAGGCTCCTCTTCATTATCACAGACCAAGACCTCATCCTCACCCCAGTGCACCACTTCTTGAGTACTCAAAGCCCTCTTAGAAGGGCATTCTTTGGCAAAGTGACCATATCCCGGACACTGGAAACATTTCTTCAAGGGAATGGTTCTCTTTTTACCAAAGTTAGTGGCCTTTCCCTTGTCAACAACAAATGGTTTAGGAGTTATGGTAGGTTCTCCAATCTTTATCCCAACATGTGGCTTATAGAATGGTGTTCTGGTTGGGGGTTTTGGTACAAAATTTATCCCCTTACCCAACTTTTCAACTCTTAAAGCTAGATTAAATGTAACACCCGCTTCTTGCCCGGCCAAGACAATAGGAGGATATTACTATCTCGGTTTCCCGAGGCGGTGAATCGAAGTTGAAATTAAGAAAAAATTAACATAAATAACTTATTTAGTGGATTACATAAATATGAATGAATAGATAAAGAATACAAGTCATACTACTACGACCCACTAAAGAGGACTATGACAAATATCTCGTGCCGATTCGACTCCAAGTCTGAGGCTTGTCTCGTCTCCCGCGTGATACCGAATCAACCTGTACTCAACCTGCTACCCCTATGATCGAAAATACTATATGGATCAACATAGGCCACCCTGAAAATAGGTGACAATTAACACATAACCCAAACACGTCAGTTTCGATAATAAAACACAATGCAGTATATATAATTATGCAACATGACAAAGATATGAATGAGACACAGTTTCACCAACACAACACCGGTACCGGGACACACCCAGACGTACCCACAACCCGGTGACGGCACCGCAACACCGCCCACCAAAACAGCCGGACCGCATCCCGTAAAAGGTACTCGGGACACACTCGTGGTACCGGGCCCGAGAGCAACTCGGATCCCCTGCCAAACGACGTGTCTCAACAACAAGTGTCTCCCCATAACTCAAGCCATTAATGTGCACATCCCTCTTGGAGTGGAGAGCTCTAAGAGGCGACCCAAGCGTAAGACGATCTCCCAATCGCCTTACGTCTCCAATATCAACAAGCATCGCCACCACAACTCCACCAACAACCTCCAACACGATCACCATACACATGAATGCAAACACAAACACAATATCGACTATGACATCTCATGAAACATGCTACCAACATACTATGAATGTAACCATGTGTCCAAGAATCCCGAATCTCAAGTCATCCCAACAAATATCATGTTATAATGCATATCCGACACATACATGAAGCTCATTATCATCCTCAGTTACCATGGTGAATGCAATCTCCATAAGCTACTCGAATCCGACACAATCCGGTCTTATGAAACCATCTCGTCTTATACAAGACACATAATACTATCACAATACATCCTACACTATTATACAATACAAAACCCCTTATTATTACCCACTAATTACCCATATTACACATACTAATTACTAATTAATTACCAATAACAAAACCCCCAAAAGTTAGGGTTCAAATAAACTAGAAAAGGGTAGATCTTAACTTACTTAGGTGAAAGGAATGATGAACAAGGTGAACAATCTCCTAATCCAAGCTTGAATCCCATAATATGGTACTTGTGAGGGTTTTAGAGAGAAGGGAGAAGATTTGGAGAGATAAAGAGAAATAATGAAATGAATTAGGGTAAGGTTCCGAAATTGGGTTTTATCGGGTACTGCACAGTGCCACTCGGTCGAGTGACCGAGTCCACTCGGTCAAGTGCCACTTACTCGGTCGAGTACTGTACTCGGCCGAGTGCCACCTGCTCGGTCCACTGAAAGCTCTACTTGGTCCACTGCAGACTCATTAGGTCTAGTCAAGGTCCTACTTGATTTAGTGTATGACTATACTTTATTCCCGAGTAGTCCCTTATCACGTCCGGTGGTCCCCTCACGCATCCTGAGGCTTTCGTATGGGTTCCACAATAACCGAGTATTACATTAACAGCTTCATCAATTGACCACACTTGTTGCAGTTTCACTATACTAACAATTTTGTCATCAAGACCTTCCAGAAACCTAGCCATATTTTGCTCAAACTTCTCATTCATTTCACATTGCAAGGTGAGTTGTTCAAACTCTCTCAAATAAGACTCAACAGACTGTTGGTTCTGTTTTACCTGAGTTAACTTAATGAACATTTTCTGGGTGTAATCTTTAGAAATGAACTTTTGTTTCAGTTTCTTTTTTAGTTGTAACCAAGATTTGATGAACTCCTTTCCATTCTTTAACCTCTGGCTTTTCATGTTTTCATACCATAAGGAAGCATATCCTTTAAACTTCATAATAACAATTTTAAAAGCTTTTTTGTTAGAGTAGTTTTTATACTCAAAGACCCTCTCTACAGACCTAAGACAGTCTAAGAGATCCTTATGGTTTAAGCTACCAAGAAATTCAGGAATTTCTACCTTAATATCCTTGTCATGGTCTTTGTTGTTGATTCTGGTTGCTGTGGAGTCATTTGAGTCTAACAACTCTTCCTCCTCCTTGAAAGCTTGTCCTCTCCCAGCTCCAACATACCCAAGACCTCTCCCTCTTCCTCTATTGGGTGTTGGTCTGCCTCTGTCTGGAGTTGGGATGTTAGCCATGACAGTATTCACAGCTTCCAACATAACGTTGACCACACCAGTCAATTGATCCATCTTTATTTCTATTCCTGCTAACCTCTCTTCACTCATTTGGTTGGTTTTTTGTGTTTTTGTTGTAGTTAGGGAAATGATAAGCACTCAACCAAAGCTCTAATAACCAATTTGGACTGTAAACTATAGCATAGATAGACAAACTTCAGACAATTCTAGAGAAGCAAGATGAATGCAACTGAAATGTCAGGATTTATTAAAAATAGTAAATGGACACTAAAAATCCTGAAAATTGGTAGAATTTAACCTTGATATTATTATAGAAACTGAGTAAATTTTGGGACACTATAAGTATTTTTAAATTGATCTGCAAAACTGCTCAGGATGAGCAATTTTGACAGTTTCTGCAAATTGATTGATTAGTGAATGTTACTGATAAATCCTTGACCAATGCACTAAGCCAATGATCTAAGGTTGTGTAATTAACTCCAGCACTCAATAAATAATTAATAGACACCATAGCCTCCTAGCACCGAGCAAAGGAGAACTCAAGCACACAGCCAAGAGTTTTGGTTTCAGAACAATGTTCAGAAAACAGGTTTAATTTTCATGATAATCTGCGTTCATTGATGCGTGTTCTTTGGTTCATATAGGCCAAGGACACTTGCATTACAACGTTCATATAATCCTAAGGCTTAGAATGATCCTTAGCCTGCTTACAAAATGACAAATGCATTAATAAAACTGAAAAGAGGACAAAGACAATAAAGCATAAAGAATAAAGCAGATTTCAGAACTCTTGTTTTCTTGTGCAGGGGCTTTAAAAGGCTTTGGCTTGTCTTGAGCCCTTTGTCTTTTGACTCCCATATAAGAACTTCCTCACAAAACACCTAGAACTCGAGTCCTTCCAAATAGGTAAGAGCAGTTGCCTTAAAATGTTCACAGAGTTGCTGAATTGCTAATGTTGTAGGATACTGCCTTGTTTGATTTTTCTGGACTAAAAATTGAACTAGTGATGAATATAGGACCTTTTTGAAATGGTCTGCTTATTTACAGGATGATAGTCTTGAGCTGGATTAGGATGACTTAGGGATTGAGCTCCCATGGAGCTCTCCTGCTAGTGACCTGGACTTGGTTGTGACTGAGCTTGGACTGATGGCATGAGGGCGGGATTGAACTCCGATTCCAAAGGGTGTATTTGTACATGTTATGTGCTTTTATAACTTCTTTAAACTGATTTTACCATTGAATGGAGTAATATAGAATTTGTAGCATAGATGATACTTTTACCCCATTCTAATGTGTTTATCAGAACTTGGACCGACTAAATAAATGAATCATATAATTCACATCTATACTTCTTCAATCCTAGGTTGTCGAGATATCAAACCAGGGTATGCACACTAACGCTGTATGTAACACAAACCAACTAAGGGTATTGATTCGTCTTTGCCTTCACCTATACAATTTGATTATAATTTATAAATGGTTATCTCTTAAGAAAACGCGCCACTTCTACACCCCACACAACACAATGTGGCATGTTTGTCCCAACACGAAGTTTTCAAAAACCGAATAATTTTTCTTTATGCCATTTTGCTACAAATAATGTATTTCTAACATTTTTTTTAAACTAAGCTACACCATATCAATTTCGAGAAACTAATTAGCTTTACTCATGGGACATAAAATAACACTATTTTTAAACAAGTTGGTATTAGTAATTGTACTCTGAAACAAAGCTCAAAACAAGTACTCTCCGGCTAAATAGTCAGCTGATCGAATTATATCATTCCCTGACACTTTCACTTTAATCTTATTCTCTTCATATTCGAATTTCATGTCTTCTCTATTCACTCTACACGCTTTCGACTTTTTGGATTTAAAGACTCTCATTTCCCCTGGTCCTTTGACTCCAACTCGACCGCTCCAAAGTTGAGCATGTTCACGAGCAGGGTCGTCTCAAGAAAAGTAGAGGTCCGGAGCAAAAAAAAATACGAGGCCCCAAAAATTACAAAAATCCAGAAACGATCCTATTGAAGCAAAAATCCAAAACTATCGTTGCGGCGGTATGAATTAAAAACCGACAAAATAAAATCCTCTAATCTCCTATAAATAGCTGCAAATTCATAAAGCAAATAAATAATAAGACAATAATACAAAAGAAAAATAAAGAGAAGATTCACAACGAATCGACTATTCCCATAACATAACAATTCATTAAACTAAGAAGAAATATTACCTTTTCGATATTTTGGAACTTAAGTGCAAATCTGGGATTTTCTTTGAGAATTGAAACGACTATAGTAAAATT
Organism: Silene noctiflora; assembly: GCA_009801015.1. Taxonomy (NCBI): domain Eukaryota; kingdom Viridiplantae; phylum Streptophyta; class Magnoliopsida; order Caryophyllales; family Caryophyllaceae; genus Silene; species Silene noctiflora. The sequence continues at coordinate 41,360 of VHZZ01002516.1, forward strand.
CTTATTTCAATCTCTCTAATTATAAAGGAATGATTTGTGGGGAACTGATTTGGGATAAATCATATTTAAAGATTTCAAAATTAAGAATATTGGATCAGTTTATGAAAAAATTAAAGAGCAAATTTAATCTTTTTAGGAAGTAAATTAATTACCCAGTATTTTGGGAAGGAGATTAATTTAAGACTTAGTATTGGAATAGACACACAAAGTATACGAACAGTGCTTTTGAGTTAGCTATTTTATTACTTTTAATTTTTTTTATTTTTCAATGATGTGGACAGTCATAATTTGGGCCCAAAAATTTTAAGGCCCAGTGCCATGACTCCCAGATCGCTTGGCCTAAGACGGGCCTGTTCACGAGGTCTATAGGAGCAAACTGGATTGAATCCCAAAGCAGAATTGTCACTGGTGAGACGACCATGAACTCGTAGTTAAAGGGTTTGAGTGATAATTTTACGGATCAGACATTGTATAGAAGGCTAGCTTGATGACAGCAGGCCTAATCATGTGAATTTGGTTTGGAATTAGATAAACAATTGTTGATAAAATTATTAAATTAGTTTAGTTTTAACCTAGTGGTTAAAATGAGAATATTATGGACGTTAGTGTTTGTTCAATTTCCCGACTTTTATATTCTGCCTAGGGGTGTTAACGAGCTGAGTCGAGCCCGAGCCAGGCCTTGCTCGACTTGTGCTCAAGAACCAAAACTCGAGCTCGAGCCGATCTCGAGCTTACCCGAGCTTGGAAAAAATGTGCTCGTTATAAAGCTTGCGAGCTTTAACGCGAGCTCGAGCCAAACTCGAGCCCAAATCGAGCCTATATAAAATTGTTTATTTTTTAATTTTTTTCTTTCGATATTTTTAATAACAAGGCTCGAACGTTATATGTCAAAATATTTGGTAAATCAGTGAGACATTTGATATGTGTGATACTAAAATATATTCATGATAAAATATTTTTATAAAATATGAGCAATATCTTATGTAGTCATACAAGTTCGAGCTGCTCACGAGCTTTTCGAGTCGAGCCATCTTTTGCTCGGCTTGACTCGTTAAGCTCTCGAGCCGATCCCGAGCCCGAGCCGAGCTCGCTCGAACCGAGCTTTGACCGAGCCGATCTCGAGTAGCTCGCGAGCTGTCTCGTCTCATTAACAACCCTAAATTTCTGCCGTCAATATTGGGTACTACTCATTTTGGCACTCAAACAAAAAGAACAACACCATTTTATTACTGCGTTATAAAGCCATTCTCTTAGAAGGAAATGGTCTAAACTCAACTCAAAAGTAAAACCAATCTACACATACTCCGTATCAAGTAAGATATGAAAACCGTTATTATTCAGCCGGGGCAATAAACTTTAGTAACTCGGGTCAGCTTATGCCAGTGACGCAGTGAGTAACAATAGGAGTAGTGACTACTGACTGTACTGAGTAACAACCGTTACTAACAGAAACAGAACACCTCAAAAACTGGGCACACATTTCATCATCAGATCAACCTCATTCAAACACAATTCAATAACACCATTGAAATTCCTCCAATTTCCCCTCATTTTCACCTTCTTAACCCTATCCAATTTTCCAATTTCACCATTAATCATGCAGACGGGAGACGCGCTCGTCGAAATCGAAACCCTAGAAAAATCGCTTTTACCTACGGAAAATGATCTCACCGATAACAATGGAGGAAATCGCGACGTTGACGACGATGGAGAAACTCCCATTTTATATACGGCGTCTTTTTTAGACATGGAAGAGGATTTCCTCAAGTATTACACATCAAAGTGGTTGTTGTACTCGTTGTTGTTGGTATTGGCATGGGGCATTGGCTTTTTTATGCTTCTTTATTTGCCTATCCGTCGTTTCGTATTGCGTCGCGATATTCGATCAAGGAAATTGTATCTTACTCCCAATGCCATTGTTTATAAAGTAAGTGCTTTTGAATTGTTTTTGTTTTGGTGTTACTTTTGTTGTTGTTGATGATTTGTTTGACTTGTTTTTATGGTGATGAGTGTTTGCGTAATCGAATGTCGTTCTAGGAGTAGTTTTCGAGTTTTGATTCCGTGAGAATTGATGCGCTGTTATGTTAGATTGAGGAGGAAGAGGGGCTTGTTGCTGTGATTAATTGCGTTACATAGAGTAGCAAGCATTCACAAGCTTAAAGATTTGTGGTATTGGCATTAGTTTGAGTCGAAAAAAAGTTTCGTGCTCTGTGAAATGTTGCTGAAACCCGTTTGCTGTCATGGATTAAGAACTAAGAGGTTTGTGCTGTTGACAAGTTTGAGGTGCAAAACAAGGTATTTACCTGATCAGTCTGGTGGAATTGTGGAAACCAAGTAGTTAGTAATTGTAAGCTAGACATTGAGGTGGAGAAGAGAGATGTCTGGTTGATGATAGGCTGATAGTTTTGTTGATTAATATGGCTTAGCGAGCAAGAGGGCTTTATTTTAATTTTCTCTAAACGAGCTACAGTACATTCGTATTCTGGTTTTAAGACATAGTAATTGCCTGGGTGGTGAGGTTTTGTCTATCTTAATTATTGTTGTGTTGTGATTAGTTGGGGCAAGAGGTATGGTTTACTAGGCAAGTAATAATTCATGGCTTGTATGATTGCTTGTGACCTTGTGTGAGATTGTGAGAGTCAAAGATCGGGTTTTGATGGTTGTTAAGTGGCTTGTGGAATCCACCGAGTAGTCCCATGTAAGCTGAGATAATTTGAAGTTTTGCATTATACCTAGACTAAAGCACAATGACTTATATATAAGATTAATTTGTTGTGGTTTGAAAATGAGGCTGGTGATCCAAAGACTGTGGGTAAGAGAAAGCTAGGGTGTCTTTGGTCATTTGCTTTAGACTAACTTTATCCCACAAATTGGTGTCTCTTAATTCTTACAATATATATCTTACTTATCACGAATACACAACTTTTAGTCTTAACCTTAACAAAATATTACAAATTTATCTATAAGACCTTTTATCAGGCTCATTTCAAAGGGATCTACCTCTTTCGTCATATTTAACTGTTCCAAAGTTTGGAATTGAGCTTTTGTAATCCAGAACTTGACTGCAAACTCAATTAAGACTCAATCCACATCATCCATGTACAAGAGTAAATGCTGCTAGGACTGAGTTTCAGATAAAGAACTACAACTGTGATAAAGCCAGCCATAGTACATCTCCTCCCCTTGGAATCTTGGATGACTTTCTCACAATCTCTGGTCAGCTCTTAAATCTTGGTTCTGTATAATGCCCTGTATTCTTGCATGATTTTATTTGAAAGGTACAAAGGGATACCAAGTGCCATGGATAAATAAGCAATTGGCTCTCAGACCCGTCCTCCAAATATGCAATGGCCTTAGATGGAATACGATGTATTGAATCTCCTTCCCTTGTAAGGGTGACTTTTTCACGCTCTCTGGTCAGCTCTCAAATATTTGTTCCTGTGTACCGTCATCGTAATCTTGCATGGTTTTATATGAAAGGTATAAAGGAAACCAAGTGCCATTAATTAAAAAGCAATTGGTTCTCAGACCTGTCCTCCAGATATGCAATGGCCTTATATGGAAGACAATGTATTGAATCTTTCCCTACAGACTATTTCTGTTTCTTTCATAAAAGGGTGATGTCCCCATTTCAATGAAAACATCACGGATGGATAATATGCAGATTGATATAGTCTAACAGGTTGAAACTCGAACAAATATTTGAAGTTTCAATACATCGTACCTATGAGATCATGGTTCAGTTTGAAGTTAGATGAAACTATGAATGTAAGGAGCAACAGCCTAACAGGTTGAAACTCGAATAAATATTTGAAGTTGTTTTATTAGTTGTTGCTTGTGCATGTGAGATCTGTCAGAAGAGACTGAAAGATTAATGTGCTGGTATTAGATTAAACTTTTAGCATGACACTTGAACCCATCTGCGTGCCTATGAGATCTGTCAGCAGCGTCCGAAAAAAGAAAAATATGTGAAGTGATGGTTTTTTCATTTGTATGCCTATTTGACATCCAAGTGAATTTTATAATAGACATTCTCCAAGATGTATATCCAGCTTCTAATATCCTATATTCCTATGTGTAAAGCTTACTTCTATTAATTATATACAGTAACTTTTGGTTGTTAATCTTTCTTACCTTCTCTTTTATTTAGTGCTTACTGGCCTCCCTAAGATCTGAAAGAATTCTTCAATGATTAATTATAACCAGCTAGTACTTTCTCAGGTTATGATTTACATCTGCTATTCTTAGCCCTTCCTCTGTCCTCAAATTTGATTAACTTTTGTTACTTTTTTTGGATATTCCACTTCCTCAGACACCGCATTTTCTATGGTTTGACCTTTTAACAAAAGCGTTAAACTTTTTATTTCTTGGATAGCCACAGAATGCGAATTTAAACTTCTTTATTTCTTTATGATACCTTTGATGGGGATTGGAAATTAGTAACCATGCACTCATGCAGTCTTATGTAGAACCAGATATCATCAATATCTAGCGCAACAATCGTCAAGTATAATCGTGTTTCACAAGCAATGACATATTGACATATTTACCTTAGTTGACTCTTGTGGACTGTGGCCATGATGATGTGTCTTTTTCTTATTGCAGGTCACAAAACCAGCGTCATTTCCTTGTTTTGGTGTATTAAAGAAGGAAAAATATGTTCTGCTGCCTTCTGTAGCAGATATTGTCATTGAGCAAGGTACAATAACTTTTCATGGTTCAGATCGTAGAAGTTCTATATTATACTCACTAAAGTTATTGCCGATAGAAAATAGACATAAGTTTTTTGCTACCAACTACTTTTTGTTGTGCAGCTATTTTATATTAGCAATAAGCAATTATAGATTATAATGTGTGGGTGTGAGATCAAGCTTTAGGCTCGGGGATGAGTGCTGATAGATATGTTTGTAGTCTGTCCTTTTGTTGCTTGCACTTGGATGTCCAAATTTAGCGAGATGCAAATTTTCGCCACGTTTTACATCCCATCTCGGCTAGAACTCCACGAATTTTTTTAGTGAATGGTCTCTGCACCAAAAATAAAATTAGATGTATTTACCGACTTTTAGAAAAATAATAGCCAAGTGGCCCAGGGTGGTTTACTTTTGCTGCTTACAAACAACAACATTACCCCAATGCCTCAATGGCTCCCGCAAAATGCGGGGTAAGGGGTCGGATGTACACAACCTTACCCTTCTGTTAACAACATAAAGAGGCTGTTTCCGATGACCCAAGATGAAATTTGCGTCGAGAACTGTATTGAGGGACTGGTACTTCAGAATAGAAAGAAGCGCAACCACTTTAGTGAGTCATTTTGCTTTATTTCATTATAATCCAGAACCTACGAGTAATGACTATTTGGCTCTATTGGAAATGAAAACAACTTTTGCTGCTTAATGAACCTAAAATTAGTGTGGATCCGGCAACGAGAAATTGTTGATAACTGGTTATAATCTTATGAGGGCTACTCATTGTCGCTTTTGTGCTGTGTGGTGTTTGAAGATTAAATTCTTCTTCGTGAAAATACACTGACAGTAAAAGGATGTATGAGGAGGTTAGTATGAGTGTACAGGTTAACATTGGGAAGACAAAAAGTTCTCTAGTACAGTAGGAGTTTGCAAGGCTCTATTCTTACACCACCTCTCTTTGTCATAGTCATGGACGGATAAAGAGGTTCGGTTCATAGAGAGGTCACTTCAAGATGTTATACCATGGTGTAAAATGATGTTTACACACGATAGTATGCAGATTGATACGGTCAAAAGGTGTTGAATGTAAGTTTGAACCCTTAAGGCAGTATTTGGAAGGTTAAAGCTTTCGATTGAGCATGCAATTGAATATTTGGAGTGTATGTTTAGTAGAATAAAGGCGGTGAGACATGATGTTCACCTTAGATTGGAAGATTGTTCAAGTTTCCGACTTACTTCATCAATCGAGAGTAGGATCTCAATCCTAATTCCTAACAACATTGCTTGCAGCGAAACTCCAATATATCAAATTAGTTTGGATTCAGACAGATCCAATACCTATTGGCATCACTCTTCCTATTCCGGGGGTGTTTTCTCACATCTGCTATTGATTGACTTGGTCCGGTCCTGGAAATAGTGTTTCTGCAGTATCGCATTCATCATTGGAGACATTATTAATGTATTTATTGTGCGGTGTTCTTTCTAGAGGGTTATGCGTCTATTTGCTTTCGTATGACAATTGTCTTCCTTATCAGGATATTTGCAGTCCTTTTTTGATATCTACTCTGTTAGAATTGAGAATGTTGGAGTTAGAAGGCCACCTAGCGATGATCTTCAGATTCAAGGTGTTGCAAATCCAAATGCATTTAGAAAGGTGAATGTTTGCCTCAGTTGAGGTATTTTACGCCGACTCTATGATTTGATCATTGGTCATTGACATCCCCATGTACTAATTGATACTTCTTCATCAGGCTGTTCTAACTCAACTTGCAAATATGAAGGCTGAGGCTTTCCCCAGACAATCCTCTCTCACTGAAGATGCTTCAACTAGGACGGCCTATCCTCAAACTTCAGAGGCATGTCTTAGTTATGCAATCAATATTACTTGTTTGTGCATCTAGTTTTGCTTCTTTGTTTAGCTTTCAAAAGCTGACATAGTTTAGTAGTAGTACTTCTAAACTGCTTATTGATGGAAGTGATGAGGCAGCAACCAATGTTCTCTCCTAGGCAATAATTCCTTCATTTTGCCCTTTGTGCTGCCTCATTATCCTTATCTTAGAAGTTAGTCCTCTTCAAAATCCATAAAGGGTATTTCTGCATAACAATGTTTATATTGAAATACAAGTTTGTTTGCAAAAACGGTGCACCACCTGTGCATGAGGAATGCGCTTTCGCTTTGTGTCTTTCGTCTCATCTCTAGAGGCCCTTGATGTACCTTAAGCATTTTGAAACTAAGTTACCAATCAATTGTAGACGCGATAGCCTCCGCCTATTTCTGCCTTACGAAAGTATTCTATTCGGTCAATTTATATCTCGACAATATTGCAAGCGCTCGTTGCTTTACCCCACTTATAGGCTAGAAAATTACTTGTTCTTTTCAATCCCTAAAAGATGTGTGGGTTTTGCTCAGCTCATATACACAACAAATGTGAACATTTGCAGTTTGCACTATGATTAGCCAAAGATCCAGGGCTTGCTCACTGCTTCCGAGTCCCGACATATACCAACCAATATGACTGCAAGTGAATAAGCCAACTTACGGTGAATATGCCTATAAATTGCATTCCTTCCTTGCGTATTATGACTTCTTATGTAGATTCCCTCATCCTCTTCAACATGTTGGGAGATTCAACCATAGGATATAATAGGTATCCCGTATCTGGTGCTTAAATGTTCTGAATTATGGATATGTTTATACTTTGGACAAATATGGTTGGAAAAGAAGCTCAGTTACTTTTTTTGTAGAAACTTGGCAAGTATAGACATAGCAAGGGAAAGGGCAAGAAACATAAACATCTACTCCCTCCGTCCCGGTCATTTGTTGTCCTTTTCCATTTTGGGGTGTCTCAATGAATTGTTGTCCTTTCTATTTTTGGATTGCATTTGATGAGTAATTTGATCTTTCACATTCAATTTAGTCCACTTGTCATCTTATAATTGGCTTCCTCCTCTTTCCTTGGTCTTTGTGCCAAAACCAAAGGACAACAAATGAGCGGGACGGAGGGAGTACAATTTTTGAACTTTTGCCCAGTAACTGAAATTTTGCAAGATGCTATGATTAAATTGCTGTGGTGTCTAAGCTCTATGTCGACTGTTTTTCCTTTATTATATGTGAGAGAGAGTCTTCTTTTATTGTTGAGATGGAAGCATATCTTGAAGACTGAATTCCCATCATCTTTTCCATTATATTTCTCTTCCACGTAATGTTTTTCTTATACTTATCTGCAGATTTATCATTCACAATCTTTCAGACAAGATGCCATACCACCTAGTGAGCGTGGACTTCTTCAGAAATTAGAGGAAGTTGACTCATCTATCAAGGTACACATTTCCTGACATTGCACTTTGGGCCAGATTTGAACCAGGTTGAACAATTCTAAATGAAATGCATGTGTCTGTAATTCGTTGATCTCAGAGAGTTCAAACACTGATTGAAAAGCAGCAGTCTCAAGGATTTCCTTCAGATGGACTGATGGAGGTAAGAATAATTACATCTGAAACTAGCTTTGGGTTGACTAAGAACTTCCGATGAGATTAGTTGCCTTCAAGGATAGAATTATTGTTGGTATGATGATTACTGTAATTATCTTTCATATTGAACCATTCTATTGAATGTTAAATTTATCCATTTCTAGAGGGACCAAACTCCAAAGACTCGCTTTTTTAGCTTTGGAATATGATAAAGCAATCCATGAAATTTACACTTCTTGTATACTGTAGAACCTACTAGCCCTGTGCGAACCCTGCCACATCGGCATCAGCAGTAGGCAGCTTGTTCCCCAAAGAGCAGTGCAATACCAACATCACCGCCAAGGGTGTAGGCTGGTGGTGGTTAGCTCTAATACCATTGATATGAATAATGGAAGAATCCACCTCAAAAGCTAGCTAAAAGGGTGGAATAGTCCATTTCTGTATAAACCCAACATCAAGCCCCCCATATGAGTCAAATTACCGATGTGGGACTCAAGTCCCATTACCTTGCAATGTTTCGTAAGACTTGCCTAGTTGCCTGCCGGAGGTGGGAGCTAGAATCACTGGAGTACCGATGTTAACTAATAAGACACAGCAGACCATATAGTCTCCATTTATCCTCATACTTTCCTTTTCCACCCTTGTTTACGTATGGTTTTTGACGGTCAGAGATGCAAAACAGGTCGTAGTTGTATGCTTATTCTGTCAAGTAAAACTTATTATGTTACTGGATTGGCTTTAAAGTTGTCATCTTAGTTCATTGGCTTTAAAGTGTTCATCTTCTCATACGACTACATTTTCGGGTCTTACTATCTTCTTGCATTTATTGCTTTCATTCATGCTTGGACTTGATATTCAGTTGCAAGATTATAGCGTTGTGAGACCTCAAGCTTATTTGAGGCCCTAGATTAATTTTGAAAAGTCTGGCGAGTATAGCTGTATATAGGTTCTCGGTTAAAGAAAAAATAGATATGAATGCACCGAATGTCATCATGAGCTTATATATTAAATAAATAATGTATACATTTTATTTATTTGCATTTCCAGTTAAACCAAAACCCTAAAAAATGCGTACGCTTATTTATTACGAAGTAGAATAGTAGTCATTTGATGAATTTGTCGTAGTAATATTTGATTGCCGGGTTTGATGAATGACAAGTTGATTAGTTTATCTGTGTTACTGAAACAGGGGTTGAGTTAGTTAAGCAGCTCTTACCATACTTGGAAAAAGGCTTTCTTACCCAGAAAGGTTTGATTTGACAATCTTGATTTTGGTTCAAATACGTCTGCCTATTTGTATACACAAATTGTTATTTACGAGTATATTATATGGTTTGTCGTAACTTTCTCGTATGTGGTCGATTTTGTACATAACAGAAAGATTAATCGCATTTATAATCATTTATTTATTGCTCCTTCATGTGGATACCATAGTGTCCAAGTTTCTGTTGGGTCCTTTTCTGAGACACATTGATGCCTAATTGGTAGCAGCATTCTGTAATTGATGCCAAATTACACTTTACGCATATACTTGTAGTAAATTCTCCTCTAAAAGGGTTTTACTATAAAACATAAGTAAACCCATCTATCAATGATAATCAAGTCCTTATCAAAGGAAACCATGCAAAATTACCATGCGACACGGGTTGTCTAATTTTTGTATGCAAGGTCATACTCATTGACATTTGATAATTTACTGCATCCATGATTCCATGCTAATTGTTTTTTTTTTTTTTTTTTTTTTTTTTTTTGTTAAATTAAGAACCAACGAGGAAGCTTTTTTAATTGGAAGCGTCTTAGTAGTAAATAAGGTATTGTAAGGGAATTGGATTAATACGACGCGACTTTACTTATGAATTATGGTACTAGTGTTAATCGAATAAAATCATGTTACAAATCTCCTTCCAACAATATTATAAGGGAAATAGGTTAAGGTCGATCCAAATATAATAAGTCCGAAAAAATCAAGTGTCCAACTCGATGGATTTATTATCATCTCACAAATAGGATTATACAACCAATGTATAAGAATTCGAGCTTATATGTATTTTTTCTGAGCTAATGCAAAGTTTATATTTTTAATGTGTAAATGGATGAGATCAGATAATTTTTAATAAAGCTCATATTCTTTAAGATAAAGCTCGGATACTTTATTAAAAAGCTCAGATTTTACACCGTACAACTGGTACAACTGGTTGTATAGTCCGTGAATTGTTATCATCTCATAACTCTATTCGTGACCATTTTTATATAGACTTTTAGACTCTTGTAAACTTGTAGTTTTATCCCGAAGAAGAAAGACAAAATGAGATTGGATAGGTGACAAAAATGCACAAAACCCACAAATATTTCTGAATACACAAATCAAATCAGATAAGTGGACAAAATGTCAGTGAAAAGATAACACGTTATAAATTCACAAATTGACTATCCGGGTTAAGTATTATACCATTTGTATATATAAGATAAATATATTATTTTTTTTATACATTTTTATATACGTATAAGTGATATGTACTTGACCTGTTGTAAACTTAAAACGGACAATACCGTCTTAACAAAGGCTTACGGTTATAAAATGGCCCTCCACTCCTCAAATCTGCATTTGGTGACATGTATTTACATATAAATATAGGCCGACATCATAAACAACCTTATAAAACTTGTCAACATCTAAATCATACAATCTTTTTTTTTTTTTTTTAACGTGTTACTTTCACTTGAGAATTAGTATTTTAAATTTTTTGTTGATTACCCTTTAATTTGAGATTTTAATTTATAAAACCTCCTGACTTTGTATCAACTTTATAATAACAACTTTAATTTTTATAGAGTGCAATAGTCTAAAAATGAGTTTATTATGAGACTTCTAATATAAACGCGTGGTGGGAATGTTATTACTTATTTTTGTTTTTAACATATTTTTGTTTTTCCCTTTTTGTTTATCTCAAGTGTGTTGTATGTTGATTTGTTGAGTAATGTTGACATAATAAATTATTTCAAGATATCCATCTAATTAGGATATTTAGGAGCTTTAATGTGTAAAACATGTCAAAGTGACGTGTGGGCAGCCACGGCTTCAACTACTTAAAGTGTTAATTAAATTAAAATTAAATGAAGAATAAACAAGTGCATCAACAATTATTTGCCAACAATTTAATTAGACGTAAAGGCACCAAGAAGTGCATACATGACTTTTTGTATCTTTGAATTGAATTTGACATCCTAATTCCCAACTCAAGCATTGCTCATGTGTGACACACTCTTATAGTATTTACCTACCACTATACTCATAATTTATATATATTATTAAAAGAAATTTTTTTCGAGCGATATTAGAGCGTCCACGTCATCTTTTTTAGTTTTAGAAAAGTATATTATAAAATCTTCCAAAATTATGACAAAGATACTATATAACATTTTTTATATCAAAGTGGTATTTTACATAAAAGAATTTTTTTTATTATCAATTTAACCAAAAAAGTATAATACAAAACATTTAGAAACTTACATATTTGGATTCGTTGCGAAAAATGCTTTTATTTGAGTATAAATTTCGTATTATTTACTACTTCCTCCCTTTTATTGAATTGTTTACATTTACTTTTTGCACAAATATTAAGAAACTGGGATCTCTACTTCTCATATGTTTACTTACACAACTACTCTCATATAAGCCCCCTCATATTTTGGCACCCACCCACCGAAAGGTATAAAAGTAGACAATGGTATATGGGTAATCTAATTGATAAAAAAATATCCATATATAGAAACGTAAACAATTAGGGGAACGAGATAAAATAGAAAACGTAAACAATTCAATGCTATAAACGAAGCATTATTATTTTCTCAAATTTTAATTATGATAAAAGATGGTGT
>VHZZ01002518.1:11890-31265 GCA_009801015.1 Silene noctiflora
GAGATGAACCCGAAGATAGCAGATTTTGGGTTGGCTAGAATATGTGCTGTCGAACAAACCCATGTCTACACCCGTAACATTGCTGGAACAGGGTACGTCTCACTTATTTACGTTTCATTTTTTTCTCTATCGAGAATTTTCTTATGTCGTACATTTGTTATTTTTAACCTTGATTTATCAATGCTCGATAAATAATTACAGGGATTACATATCTCCGGAGTATAGATATCGTGGACAATTCTCAACAAAATCAGACGTTTATGCTTTTGGCGCGATCGTCTTGGAGATTATCAGTGGTAGAAGGATTGGTAGTCAATGCGGAGAACTTGCCGAAAACCTCATGGGCTTTGTGAGTATAATCCAATCTTATATTTAACCGTTACTTCAAATGCTAACTTACCTTAGTTGGTAAAGTCATGCGAGATAAATAAATTTCAAATGCAACATCTTCGTAGGCTTGGAGATGTTGGACAAATGGAAATCCCTTGGAGCTTATGGATCCAATGTTGAAAGACTCGTTTTCAAGCGATGAAGTCGAAAAATGCATCCATCTAGGTCTACTATGTGTCCATGACGACGTCGACAAGAGGCCGGATATGTCGACTGTAGTACACAAGCTTAACTCTAAACCGGAGATTGGAACGCCTCAACAAGGATTCTTCAATAATAGTAGCGCCGATCAATCAACGACTACATCAACAACTTCGCAAAGCGTCACTAATTCTAGTACAAATGATGGTAGCTTCTTAGCTTGGCCGCCGAAACAAAAATAGGCAACCTTGGAGTTAACTGACACGCTCTAACGGTTCAGCGCCAGAGGTTCAAAACCGGGACCTCTTAAGTTCATTTACTTGCTTGAATACTCAGATTCGAGTACCATTTGCTATAAAAAATCACTGGCTGTTTCCGGTATGAAATAAGACGCACTGAATTACTTATTGTACCGTGACATCCAATTAATTTGTGGAAATAACATTGCCCTAAATTTTAAAGTGCCATCTCTGCTTTTTGCTTGGAGAGCTGCTATCCAGCTTATTACTGAGTACTTTCATCAAGTTTAACTTATTCCATTCCTAATTCGGTCGCAACATTTAACGGCAACCTTTTTTCTAAAATTGTCGTTCTCGGAAAGATATCGATTTGTAAGAAAAAAAAAAAAAAATAGCCATTTTCTAAGCTCGTAAACCCGAGTTATGACCTTTTAAAGTTTCCTGGTTCAAAATTTAAAAACTTAAGGTACCGTGTGAATTTTCCGAATAATATTTATCGCGTACGATAGACGTGACAAACAATAGGCCGGGCTAATTAACCCGACTCGACCAATTTGTGTTATCAGGTCCATGTTAGATTTTCCTTTGAATGATTTGTGCCCTATCCTGGGAGGACATATTCGGAGTTACTATTCCCAGTGTAATAGCGAATAGTTAATTTCGGGTTTCATTTGAAAAAAAAAAAATGCCAGAATGAGCTACCCAACTAGAACATTTTTCAAAGCGTCTCCCTTGTGATGGGTCGGATCCGAAGACGGATAATGCCACTCACAAAACAAATAGGGGGACAAGGTGGGGGCACCCCCACTTGCTTTCCTCTCTCCTCTATTTGGGCATTTTGTCTCACAAAATGGTACCCGTCTTCTCATTTGTGACGGATACCTTCCGTCAAAAATGAGAATTTGCCAACATTTTTATTCATAATTATTTGCTAGTTGCACTATGTAATTATGTATATGGCCTGCACCGTGCGAGTGCACGCGCACCTCAGTATTCAAGACTCGTAAACTTATTAAAAAATTACTCATACGGAGTACAATTAGTCAATTAAATTTTAATTTGTATCCCTTAATCGTTTCAATATGATAGACAAAAATTAATGAGCTGATAAAACTCAATCCAAAAAAAAAAATAATAATAATAATAATGCCAAGGTTAATGGCTTTAAAATCGATAATAATGTCGACGTTCATGTTAGTATGGTTTTCGTCACCAATATTTGCAGAGCAATGGACTGCTTCTATTACAAGTTTTACACCGTGCGTTACAAAAGTATTAGAAGGCGTTTGCAATGATTCATTATTTGGTGACGATTTGAAGTGTTGCGAGGCTATTTTGAGCGAAACTAGGGCGGATTTGGAGTGTATGTGCAACGCTTTTGACGTCGATGAAAGTTTCAAGTATAGTTTTGTGTCCAACTGCCTCTTCGTTAGCACTATATATGAAGAAATTGATAATCTTTGCCGTATGAATATATTCGCGCAAGATGGACCGAAGTTGGGTGAGTGATCGTCCAAAATTTCGAGATCAGTACACGACATAATTAGCTTATCTATAAGTATGCTCAATTTTGATACGTAAAAAATGAATATATCTGTGAGCACATTTACGTTAATGTATTTTGACAATATTTTGTTTTACTCACGAGGTACAGATGGTTCAACAACTCCGGATAATTCTCCAAGATCGACAAATACAACTAATAAATCAACTGGATCGTCTCCGTCAATGCGTCTTCTATATTCTACTTCATCCTCTGATGTTGGTAAGAAGTAATATAATTATTTAAAGCGTTCTTTTTTCTTAGACTTATAAAGTGAACACTATTTCTTCAATCACGACAATTAACATCAAATAGATCATCCTCGGTGTTAAATTTCGGTACCTCCCTAATCCTAGAAAAAACAATAAAGAAAAAAATTCACTCATTTTGTGCAAAGGTAAATTTACATCTTAATTTTGTTTTAAATTGCGTTCTAATCGGAGGCGAATCTAGGAATCAAATGTACGGTGGGATAGAAAAAATTTCTTGTACGGTGGGCTAGAAAATTTTTCTTACTTAGAATTTTTTTTTCGATACGTTATTTAAAGAGGCTTAAAATTGATAATTGTACTCGCTTTAACACTTATTATTATACAGTATCATGCTTCATTTTCGTCATATTCAAGCCAATAATATTAGTAGTGTTTTTTTTTCTCATAAAACAGGTTAGGCTCCAATCCATATAACCAATGGACTGGATCCGTCCCTGGTTCCAATGTTGCCATACTACGTCAGATTGTCGAGTGTCGGACACAATGTCATATGCAACTTAATATAAATCAATGCTAATATGTTTCATTGTATTGCAGGAACAGGAAGCTCATTATTGGCGACATTAACCATCGTCATAGTGGTGATAATTGTCATGACCGTATGTTGCATGTACGTTGGAAGAGTCCTACTAGATGCATGGTTGTGTTGAAATAAGCATTGTATTTTCGGGATCGTCACTGAGATTTCGGGGCCTGTTCAAATCCTTTTTATTATGAGACCCTGTATTAGCGTTGTAACTTTAACGATTTTACATTATCGACATTTACCCATATTCTCTAATAAATATTATTTTTACCGGTGATATGTATAGCTGTTTTGTTTAGATAAATTTTAAAGAATTTTTCATTTTAGCTATGCATACATATATAAAAATTAACATCTAAATTTAGTATGTCGAGGTTATATATAAATTGTATAAATGTAACCAAACCGAGATGTTAATATTGTATTGCAATATGCCATTAACTAAACACTATAAATTTTGGTATGTCGAGAACATGAACAAATTATTTATTAAATATATAAAAAAAGTTAGTATTTCTTAAGAGGGATAAAGAAGACAATTTTTTTCTTTTTAATCCGCTAATCCAATATATGTTGGTAGGAGCAGCATATTGCAAAATAGCATATTGGACCCCAATATACTATTGCAATATATGTCATTAACCAAACACTCTAAATAGTATATTCGTAAGTCAAACATGCTAAATTTTCACCAAAATATGACATGCCTCGCATATTCAACCTAGCTCGCATTCAACATAACCCATATTATTATTCCCAACCAACCTGACCCGTTTTATGGGTCTAACCGTCTAACATGTTAAAGACTATTGATTGAGCCTCGCTCAACCACCACCTTAAAACTTTGGTTGAGATGGTCTTATCACATTGCATCTGAGTTGGTATGAGCAAATGATCACGGGTTCATTGAGCGTGTTAAACCGATTAGTTCTAGACTGTATTTTATAGGTTCCATGTAGACATACCGACTAGAGCTGACAAGCCTGACCCGACCCGAACCCGAGCAAACCCGACCCGGTAGAACATGAGAATTTTGTAACCCAACACGACCCGATAATAAGTGACCCGAATTAGACCCGACCCGACCCGATATTGACTCGATTAAATTGAAGACTTGACAATTATTCAGCTTAATATTGTTCAAAATGAGAGTGCTTTAATGTTTTGATGGATACGTTTGCCTTAGTAATGCGATAAATCGCTAGACCCGACCCAAACCCGACATATCATTTGACCCGAAATGACCCGACCCGATCCGATAACGTTCCAACCTTACCCAAAAGGGTATACTGACCCGATATGACCCGACCCACACCCGATTGCCACTTCTAACTACCAACTAGCTCAATCTTTCAAAAATGAGACTGATTCAACCCATGATAATGTCGTTGGTAGCGATACCGAACAAGCAGAGTACCCATCAACTGATCAACTATGTTACTATGTAAGCACTTCCGTTTACTTTCGTGTTCTTATTTGCTAGTTGTAGACTCACAACATGTCTATTAGCTGGAAATGTTCGAACCGTCACCATCATCTCATAAACAAGACTTCTAAACTAATTAAAAACTATATCGTAACTCGTACATATGAATTACGGAGTACTTACCAAGCTTATAAACGTCACTTAAATATAGCTAACCCCGGAAATTTCAGAGGAGAAACATTAAAATTATTAATGGCTCTGAAATTGTTACCGGTGTTCGTGTTCATGCTATTATGGCTTTTGTTTACAGCATCTGCAGAATGGACTAGCTCTACTAATACATCATGTGTTCGTAAGATACTACAAGGCGATTGCAGTGTAGCAACAGTCGATAATTCGACCGCGTGCTGCAACGATATTTCACGGGAAACTCTGATCAGCGAGGTCTGTATGTGCAGCGCTTTTGGCAATGATGCAAATTTTGTTGACGGTTTTACGATGTACTGCAGCTTTAAAATAAACTCTATTGTCGCACTTTGTCCAGGTATATTAATCTCTTCTCTTAATTAATTACGATTTTACATATATTTTTTTTCTGACATTTTAATTTTTGATGTCAAAAACTCAAAATTAACTGATCTAGCTTCTTATTCTTTTAAACAAACGAAAACTTTATTATAAAACTCAGATTCTATAGGATGATATGTGAACTGTTTATTTACACGATGATCTATGTCTGTCGCTGCTAAAACATCTTTGGATTAAGGTTCTGATATTGTTGTTGTACAGATGCTTCGTTGTTGACGTCCCCGCCGATTACTAATACATCTTCACCCGCACCCCCGCTGAATTCTAATACCTCTTCACCCGCACCACCATGTGAGAAATTGTTATCATTTGATCATAATTTCATATACTGCATTACTGTAACACAAAAAATTCAGAGAGACGGTATTTCAATAGCGTTATTTAGAGACCTCTCACATGATAGGGTGATGGATCCACTGAATTTTTTGTTTTCCTATTATGTCTCTCACTAAATTAGTGAGAGATGGTCTAGTGTGTCTGTAATTTATAAACTTGTATTTTCTCTATTTTAAATCCGGATTAATGAGATTGGACATGAATGGAATACGATGAATTAATTTGCGAACTTGTTGTGATTGATTCGTTTTAGCTAGTATATAAAATCGGTTTTTCTAATGTGCGTTCAAGAGTACACATTAAATGTCCAAAAATTCACAAGATATTCTCAAAGATATTCAAATGAAAACTTATTATTTTCACCTTCATTGATGAAATAATATGTGAATCTTTCCAAATTTAAGTTATTTAATGTGTGGTTGAGATATACGTTAGAAAACCGATAAAAAACGTTATTTAACCAGTTAAAAGAAATTTGATATCTTACCCTTAATAAAAAAATTCCAACTAGTATATTCGTACCCATGGAAATTTGATATCTTACCCTTGTGACGGAAGAAATCCGTCACAAATGAAGACGTGAGACAAAATGTCCCACTTGTCCACTTGCTTTCCTCTCTCCACTTGCTTTCCTCATGGGCATTTTGTCTCACAAAATGGTATCCGTCTTCATTTGTGACGGATATCTTCCGTCACAAATGAGAATTGCTGATAAATAAATCGGTTTTTCTAACATTATTTTGGTATTTTGACAGCTAATTCAACTACTACACCCTCTTCTAACGGCACGTCAGGTAAGTTTTATGTTAAGATGCCGTGAAAATGTTGAAAATGTTTTATAGATCCTGCACAATTAGCGATATTACAAATTTTAAATAAAAAGGTGGTAGATACCCATCTCTCTTTCGCGAATCATTTGTTTATCCGTGATTATGAAAGCCCTAACAAATAAGAGTAACGGAACAATTTATGGGTGTTCCTTGGTGTGTGTGCAGGGAAAAAAAGCAACGGAACAATAATTGCCGTTGTAGTAGTCATCTTATTGGTGGTAGTTATCATCGTCATTGCTTTCATCTGCATTCGCAAAAGGAAAAATAAAATCCAGCAAAATAGTCGTAGTAATGGTAAGAATTTCAAATATCTGCTCGCGTCCAATCAGACAAAAAGAGCACGGATCAGATATCTGATGCAAAGTGCTAGTTTGGATCGGATATCCATATTTGAAATTTTTGAAGTTAGATATCCATATCCATATTCAAATATTTCGGATATCCAATGTTCGGATATCTAAAATAATCGGATCGGACGTGGATATCCATATTTTTGAATTTCCATTAAAATTAAGTTTGAAACACGATCATATCCATCATTTTACATAATGATTTTCTTTAGTATTCTTACTCAAATGTATCCACATAAAATTGAAGTACCACTTACATATTTCTCTTATATTTTAAAATTTGATTAAGTAGTTGTATCAGATAAAATTGTATTTTCTCGAAATTATACTAGAAAACTAAAGTTTCGGATCGGATCGGATATCCAAATGTTTTAATTCTAATTTCCATATCCAAACCAAAACAAAAAATTTCGGATCGGATATTCGATCCAAACTTAACTTTCGGATCAGATATCCAAAAATTCGGATCAAATATCGGATCGGTTTGAATAATCGGATTTTTTACTCGGCCCTATAGAGAAGTATATATAGAACCTTAGTTTTGGCGGATTATTAGGAAAGCCCTAACGTACTAGTCGTTCGAAGTGACGACTAATAAATTCTAGGCATAGTTGATGAATTGCAATTTTCCAACTTCCAACATCTAATGTTGGATGCAAACTAAAATCGTATAACTTTATTTGTATCATAGATTATGAAAAGTCAGAAAAGGAGCAAGTGTCGTTGGGTCTGAATGGGTCATCTGGTAATGCATCCGTATCCCAAACTCCGATTTCCAAGGTATCTAGAGGATGGAATCCGATGAACTTTAAAAAAGCGGAAATCAAGCCGGAAAAGATGGATTTCAAGTTCGACGAGTCATCGGAGTACGACTTAGCTACTCTCAAAGAAGCCACTGATAATTTCTCAAATGAGAATAAAATTGGTAGAGGAGGTTTTGGTGACGTTTTTAAGGTATATATCGTTTAATTATTAACGTGATACACTTACATGTGACACATTTATTTGAGACGAAACTTTGTCATTTTCTGGCTCTTAGGGCACCTTACCAAATGGGCAAAAAATCGCTGTGAAAAGGCTATCAAAGGACTCCGGCCAAGGAGATATAGAATTCAAAGCCGAAATCGAGCGTCTTGCAAAGCTTAAACACAAGAACTTAGTCCAGTTACTAGGATATTGCCTGGTGAAGGGCGAGGAATCTCTTGTATATGAATTGGTAGTCAATAAGAGTCTCGACTATTTCCTATTCGGTAAAGTTTTGCAAAATACACATGCTCGTTTTACTCTTAGCAGAGGCACTCGTCACCACTGAAAATTAAAAAAATCGAAAATTTTAGTTAATTTTCGAGCATTTTTTCAAGTTTAGCTTATGTGAATACTCGTAATATAGGTAGTGAAGACAAAAGACCAGAAGAATTGAACTGGTCAACTAGATTTGAGATTATAAGAGGGATTGCAAAAGGACTGGTATATTTACATGCAGAGGCTCCTCAACAAACAGTCCATCGCGATCTCAAAGCCGCCAATGTTTTGCTAGACGAGAAGATGAACCCAAAAATAGCGGATTTTGGGTTAGCTAGAAAATGTGTTCCGGATCAAACCTATGGCATAACCAAAAGACCTATGGGAACCGAGTAAGCCCCGCTTATAAATTTCTAATTTTACTTATTTACATGCAGGGACGGAGCCAGTTGGTCTGAAGGGTCAATACCGAGTATATATAGGCTTAATATACTTGTTTCTCCGGGCATAAAGTCCTAACTCCGCCCCTGTTTATAATTATATACATGGCATAAAATCCTACTCCGAGCCGTCACTGAATCTATATCTTTTCTTCATGAATGCTTACAAATTGCAGTGGTTACATGGCTCCCGAGTATCTACACAATGCAGAACGATTCTCATTTAAAACGGATGTATATGCCTTTGGCGTACTTGTCTTGGAGATTATCAGTGGTAAAAGGGTCAACAGTGTCTTCAACTACCATTCAGAAGAACTAGGCGAAAAACTCCTAAGCTATGTGAGTACAAACACGCACATTTTTTTTTTCACGGAGAAATAATATAACCAACTCAAATTTAAATTTCCTTATATGCATTTTTTCCAGGTTTTATCACTTTACTAGTTTTATGCCCATGCAAATTTGCACGGGATTGAATATTTTACAATTTGGCAAAATGTATAAATAGTGAGAAAAAGTTTGATGTAATAGCATGAATGCATGATAATGCAAAATATAATAATAGAATAATCAATATAGAGATAATATCTTTCAATTCTTAGAATAACGCCCAAATATCAGTAATATGAAAAAAAAAAAATTTAATGTTATTGCTATTAAATTAATTAATGTTCATGATTTTGTTATTTAAATTTACAAAATAAGATAAATTTAAATGTAAATCGTTCTAAAATTTGGAATAATACCAAATTTAAATTTATTCCAAATTTATTTTATTTTGAAATCATTATTGTTATAACGCAACATTAATTTTTATTAATCTTTTAATATGTTTTTTTGCAAATTTTTGGATGAATACCCTGATTATCGAAATAAATATTTTATAAAACTATATGCTATAGAAATATTAGAAAAGACTAATTTAAGTATGGACAAATAAAAACTTTACAAAATATTGCCGCATGTATCACATAACACAAATTTAATTTGATCGTAGAAATTAAAGTGGTAGCTGGGTTCTACCACTATTATGAAAAAAAAGTTTTTTTCCCCTAATTCAATGAGCTAATAGAAAGCCTTAAACATACTTGGCTTTTATATATAGTAGATGTTAATTTTTTGAGCTCAAACAAGTCGACCTGGTCTGGTGTAGGTTGGTCAGTTTGAATCAAAAATAAATAAATGATTAGGACGCAAAAGGTACACCGTATACCAGTATATCTATCTTCGTGTAGTCGTGGACTGATAGTAGATGAAATATATATCTTTGTAGGCCTGGAGATGTTGGGATGACAAAAAGCCGTTAGCAGTAGTCGATCTGTGGTTGAAAGATTCATTTGTAAACGACGAAGTCATAAAATGCATTCAACTAGGTTTATTGTGTGTTCAAGATGAAAGTATTAAGAGGCCAGACATGTCCACAATAGTACAGATTCTCAATTTTAACCCGGAGCTTGCTGTTTTGGCTACGCCTCGATGTCCTCAAAGCCTTCTCCTTGGTGGTCCTGTTCCGTTCACATCATCGTCAACCCAACAAAGCGCCACTGATAGCTCCGGCGCTATTAGCTCTTCGCCCAAGTCTGATTTCAAAAATCCCCGTTAGTTGATTATCCAAACTGATTCGATATCTATAAACAAAATTTACTCTGGTGCTACTAGCAACGACAATGCTGCATGGAAAATTTAATTCATGTATTTGATCTTTTTGTAAAGGGTGCATTTCCCGTTTTGCTTTGAAACAAAAACTCAAACGAGATCGTTTTTCGCGTTTATCGCCTCATTTTTTATGGTTTTACCCAAGATAACATTTAATCCATTTGTCACAATTATTTATTTACCTTTAATAATTTAATTAAAAAATCATTCACATAATAAATAAATAAAATAAAAAATTGAAAAAATAAAAAAGACAAAATGACTCAAGGGATCGAGTATTTAGTATATCGCGGTGTAGATCAATTGTATGTTCGTTTAACTATCTATAATTAGTTCAAATAATATATATAACAAGTAACCTAAGTAGAAAATCAAATTCAGATGTCACCTATTGAAGAGTTAGAAACGATAAACACCTAAGAGGGAGAGGGGGTGAATTAGGTGTACATTTTAAAAAAATTCTCAATTACTTGGTTAGTAAGGTTCACTTGAGAGACTTAATTGATTGTAAGTTCACAAGAATTCCAGCAGGTTTAAGCAACAGTATGAATGACTGTTGCACAGAGCTGACAATGAGATTGATAAGCAAGAATGCAACGATATAAAAAACGTGAAAGTAAATAAACAAACAAGACAGCGATTTTAAAAATTGGTTCATCTCCTACTCCGGAGCCTACGTCCAACCGTTATTTTATTGCTTGTTTAGAAATTTACTCAAACTTAACTAAACCATTACAATACAAATAACTCGCCAACCTACTTCGGTTGCAACTCAAACTTAAAGCTAYTCCGCTTCAAGAGTTTGTAAGTTCTATCTCATAGGTTTACAGGTCTTTTTGAATCTCGGTGGTTCACTTGAATGAACATGGAGATTCGCAATTAAAGACTAAACACGAGATCATTGAACATACTCTTTATGCAATAGTGAAGCGAACTGATACTTGGAGATTTTGTAGCTTTGAAAAACAAACGAAGACTTTTGAAAACAGAAAAACAGTTTTGCAAATGCTTGAAGATCAAAGCTCTTAAATGCTAAACTGATTTGCAAAGTTTTACAATGAATGCTCTTAAAAGTCTTAGCAATAAATGATAAGAGAGGAGACTATTTATAGCGTGGGAATTATGAAGGGAGTAATGTATAATAGTCTCCTTTCTTCTATTGTCCAAGTGACAAAAGAGATAACTCCTCTTTGAAAAAAAAAATATCAGGTTTGCAAGACTCAAGAGAGCTGCTTCTTTTCAAAGTAAATTGTGTTTTCCATAAAATATGGGAACTCTACATTTTGCCAAAAGAGGAAAAAGTAAAAGACCCATTTTTGGSMWTTTAACACAACTTTTGAGGAGACAACTTGCAATGTAAGAGTGTTCTTTTTGCTGAAAGTTTCTCAAACTTTGTTTTTCAAATTTCAAACCTTTTTGAAATATAACTTTAGAAAGGTTTTGAACACTTAGAATTTTTTTCGGAAAATTCTCCATACGATAGTACCAGAAACCGTGGTGCAACAGTTCATGAAACTGTTGYATRGTTTTGCAATCATTTATGCATAAAAGATGATATGTTTAACTACCTCATTTACAACATTCATTCTTAGGCTAGGGCTTCTTTGACTTGTCTTTATCTTGATTGTCTTGTTATCTTGATTAACTTGTGGATTGATCATTGAATGTTTTGTTTTGCTAAACAAATTAACTAAGAGGCAAACAATTAAATGACAAATGAAAAACTTGACATCATCAACCAATGTGTGTTCTAACACCTATCAACCCACAACTTTACTAATCCACACAACACGCTCTTAGGATCGAGATCACTAAGACGAAGAGTTATTCATCCAAGGCAGTAAATGAACTTGTCCAAGAAACAATTTTCGAATTTATTTTATTTTACCCTATGATATTACTTGGTTTTTCCCCCTAACTTTAAATTCTGATTCCGCTACCCACCTACTAATGCTAGTGTCTATACTACAATGAAACTACGATGAAATTATTTGAATTTTAATTGGAACAAGTTACAAGTTACAACTAACCCTTCATTTTGACTGATTTTATTATGTATAAATACATGTAAGAATGTAATTTTCAACCACCAAACAATACAAATAATTTCGTCATTCATACAAACGTAAACGCGGTTCTCTTCATTTTCGCATTACTATGGTTGCCAACTTGACTCGACAAAGATAAACGGAACATAAAACAAGTTGTCGTAAAATGGCTAAGTTAATCGCTCTGAAATTGTTACCGTTGGTGTTCATGTTATCATGGCTTGGTTTATTTACATCGGCGGAATGGACGTCGTCTACTAATACATCATGTATTAGTAAGATAATACCCGGCGTTTGCAACGCTACAATCGACGATTATTGGGATTGCTGCACTGAAATCACACACGAAACGTTTACTTATCGGGAGTGTATGTGTACCGCCTTTGGCACTGATGTTAATTTTGTTGCTGGTTTTAGGTTGTACTGCAGCAGATACGTCAATCAAATCCTCATGCTTTGCCCAAGTATAATAATTTCTTCTGTTAACGTCTTTATAATATTTGTGCACTTTATTTATCGTTTTATCATTGAATGAGGTACATAAGCGCGTCATATATACAGATGCTTCATTGATTGGGATGTCAACTTCTGAATTCTTTTCACCTCCGCCTCCAGGTGAGAAAGGATGCAGTCTAGTAAACTAATTCAAGTATTACAGCTGGTTCACCCTCTTCTAACGACCACACATCAGGTAAGACTGTAAGACCGGAAATTTTGTGTGTAGGAAATAGCAATTACGTAATAAAACACCATAGGAATTATGTTTAAAATGTTTGTGCAGGACAAAAAACCAACAAAACAACTGCCATTGTAGTGCCAGTAGTCATCTTAGTTGTACTTACAATCGTCGTCATATCAATCATGTGTATTTGCAGAGGAAAAAAGATGCACCAAAATTGTTCTTGTAAGACTCGAACCCTTTACAAAGTTAAATTAACTTAACATCGCGCTCAAGTGATCTTGGAACTAATCGTTTTATCCGAAAATTGTAAAATTTTATCGGTATCATAGCTTACGTAGAGCTAAGAAAGGAACAGGGGTTGCTAAGCGAGAGTGTATCATCTGGTCGTGCATCCCTAGCCCCGACTCCAATGTCCAAGGTGCCTCGGTCATGGTTTCCAGTGAACTACAATAAGGCGGAAATTAAGTCTAATAATAAGGCGGATTTTATGTCCAAGGAGTCGTTGGTATACGACTTTGCAACTCTCGTAGCTGCCACAAACAATTTCTCAGATGACAACAAAATTGGTCGAGGAGGTTTTGGTTCGGTTTATAAGGTACACCTATTGCTTCGGTTAAAAATTGGCTTATGGCTTCGGTTGTAAAATCGTAGCATATCCAGATTCCAGGCGTAGCCAGAATTTAAGGAATTAATGGTTTAATTTATTATTCCTTACTATTCTTAGGGAACCTTATCGGATGGGCAAGAAATAGCTGTGAAACGGCTATCACCGGACTCCGGCCAAGGTGATAAAGAATTCAAAGCAGAGATTGAGCTTCTTGCAAAGCTTAAACACCGGAATTTGGTTCAGTTACTAGGATTTTGCGTAATGAAGGGCGAAGCGTTGCTTGTGTATGAATTAGCAGTCAATAAGAGTCTCGATCATTTCCTGTTTGGTAAAGTTTTCTAATAAAAACTGTCAATTTTACTGCGTGTCAATTGTTTAGTTCGTTCACATCTAAAATGACTGAGACGAAGAGTGTATTTGGTCTATTGTTTCCGAGTTTTATATCAAGTGTATTTTGTTTAATGACATAGATAGTGACGAGAAGCGAGAAGAACTGAATTGGTCAATCAGATTTAAGATTATAAACGGGATTGCACGAGGAATGCTATATCTACACGATGATTCACCTCAACGAACAATTCATCGTGATCTCAAAGCAGCCAATGTTTTGTTAGATGCGAAGATGAGCCCTAAGATAGCAGACTTCGGGTTGGCTAGGAAATGTGCTCCCGATCAAACCCATGCCCAAACCAACATTGTAATCGGAACCAGGTAAGATCTGGTTGTAAATTTCCAATTTACAAATAATCTTTTCATGTACGGAATTAGTAATTGGGTTGTGTATAACAAATCTTTAAATGCTCACGAATTGCAGGGGTTACATGGCTCCAGAGTATCGCGATGGACGACAATTATTCTCACTTAAAACAGACGTATATGCCTTCGGCGTACTAGTCTTGGAGATTATCAGTGGTAAAAGGGTCACTACTGCCATTAAGTACCAATCAAAGGAACTTTGCGAAGATCTCTTAACCTATGTGAGTACAAATAAATTTGTTTTCGGAAAAAATCACATAAATAATCCCAACATAATACCAGTAGAACGGAACATCATCTGTCATACGTATTTGAAGACCCGAGTCACTAGAACAGAACAAAATTTCTCGATACCTTACCTTTCGACTAATATATAGATGCGATATATATTTTTCTAGGCGTGGAGATGTTGGGACGATGAAAACCCTTTGGAACTAATGGATCCATTGTTGAAAGAAACGTATTCAAGCGACCAGGTCACGAACTGCATCCAACTAGGTTTGTTGTGTGTTCAAGATGAAAGTAGTGAGAGGCCAAAAATGTCGACAATAGTACACCGGCTCAACTCTAACCGTGAGCTTGATGTTCTGGCTACACCTCGATGTCCTCAAGGCCTCTTCTATGGTGGCTCTAATCGAACCACAACATCGTTAACAGAGCAAAGCACCACTGTTAGCAGCTCCGGTGCTATTAGCTCCTCGGCCAAGTTTGATTTCAAAGATCCCCGTTGATTATCCAAATTGATTCGATATTCATGAACTAAATTTAGCTGCATGGAAACTTTAATTCATGTAACCAGCATTTTCCCTTTTGTTTGGATTAATGTTGTGCGTATTAATGTATCTTATTTTAAGACGGATATATCCACGTTGAAAGAGACTAATTGTATAAATAAAATCAAATGTAATTGTGCTAAGAGTCTTATACTCTTCTTCCATTGCATAAAACTCCTAATGGAATAATGATACAGGTGGCTAACATCACTGGTCAGTTCTACCCGACTATTGTGGCAGCCTCCCGAACTCGCTTCACCCGCACCTCGACCCGGCCCAGGACAAGGTTGATTCTCCCTTAACCTAACCCGACCCTGACTCGAACCCAACCATTTGCCAACTCAGTCATACCCCTGTCCCTAGATAATTTCCTGCTTTTTAGAAAAAAATAATTCTGAAAAAGGCTGATTTGCTCGACCCTAACCTAACCTACACGCTTCCACTAATCGTTCCACC
Organism: Silene noctiflora; assembly: GCA_009801015.1. Lineage (NCBI taxonomy): Eukaryota > Viridiplantae > Streptophyta > Magnoliopsida > Caryophyllales > Caryophyllaceae > Silene > Silene noctiflora. The sequence goes on from VHZZ01002518.1 coordinate 27,192, forward strand.
AGCTATGCCAAGCTTGAACCAACCAACTCGACCATCCCCTAAGAGGTCTGATCAAAAGCCGTGACCAGGTCCATCTCATTTTCGGGTTCTATCTAGTCGGATTTGCTCAGATTCGATTGAGTTAAACTTATCAGCTCTACGACACATACCTAGATAGAGATTGTTATGTTAGAAAAATAATCTCAATTTCTTTTTATCCAAAATCAATTTGGGAATCCTAAAAAAGATGGCTACTAAAATGCCACGAGTGTCCCAAACTTTTGTGACCTATATCCTCTTTACCATAAACCCAAACCCAAATGACGTAAACATCAACATTATTTCCCCAAGTTGCAGATATACTTCTTCCGTCCCGTCATTTATTGTTTTTTGGTTTTAACACAAAGACCAAGGAAAAAGAAGAGGGTCAATTATTAGATGACAATTGATAAGTGAATCAAATTGAGTGTTAATGATAAAATTGCTCATCAAATGCATTATTAAAATAGAAAGGACAATAATTGACTGAGACACATCAAAATGAAATAGGACGACAAATGACGGAGACGGAATACACTCACATTTACATATCCACACTCTTCTATACTCTCCAAACTCTAGCCTCACATTCATTCATATAACCCACCCAAATCCACTTCAACACCACCCAAAACATTACCCAATTTTTTGCACAAACAATACTTGTTATGTAACATAACCTACATACATAGATAAAAATGGCAGCAGAATCATTAAGATTAACAAGAACATTAGAACCAATTTGCAACATCAATGGTGGTTCTTCATCAAGAAGACTACTTTCTACCTCTTCACAACAACACCACCGTTGCCGCCGTGTATCCGCCGTGCCACGGCGGAGATGTCATCGGAATATTACGTCATCTTCATCTTCTTTATCTGAGTTCTTTGGGAGTGTTAGTATTAGTCAGTTTGCTCCCAAAAATGTTCAAACTTTGCAACAAAAAAGCAAGAAGTTCTCTGTTTTCGCCATGGCTGGTGATGGTGAGATTAATTGAACTCTAACCCTGAAAAATTATGCAATGTTTTGAGATTTCCTAACTGGGTTTTGTTGTTTTTGAGGAATTATGACTGCCCATTTTGTTAGTTTGTGTTGTGATTGTGTTTTTTTGTGCTGTATTTTTGAATTTGGCTCGTGTATATGTTGTGGATTGAAGATGAAAATATGCAATATTTTTCAATTTCGTAACTGGGTTTTGTTGTATTTGAGGAATTATGAGTGCCCATTTTGTTAGTTTGTATGATAATTGTGTGTTTTTGCGGAATTTTTGAGTTTGGGTTGTGTATTTGGTGTGGATTGAAGATAGGGTTTTAGAGGCAATTCTTTCCGAGTTAATTTCAGTTCAATTATGTTTAGTTCGGTTCAACCCAGTTCATTTTTGTTGTTTAGTTCAGTTCAGGTCCTATAAATTTAATTTAATTCAGATAGTTTTAGTCGAAAAGAACATGGCCTTAGTTTTGTTAATCTTTTGCTATTAATATTAGACGACAAATGAGCTGAATTGCATTTGGAGGATCAGTCCTAGGCATTTGAAGTAAAATTTAAGAAAAAAAACCGGGTGGAAGGCAGTAATGGTAATGGAGGAGAGACTAAATTGGTGGTTTTTCTTTGTTGGTGCTGTAATGTGTTACATGAAAGTTAGAAATTCTGAATTTGAAGTGTCTGATTGTTCAGTTCAGCTGGTTATAGACATGGGTGTGGTATATATGTTTGTCCGAATCGTTGACAGTTGCTAGAGTTATATGAGCACTGCTTCTTGAATCTCACGTTTGAGCGTGATAGTTGGTTGTATGTAAACTAGTACTGCCTGTCTGTCTCCATCGGAAGTCCCAATTTTTATGTCACACATGTTTTCTGTCGTCATCTTTCATACATAAGCATTTTGTACGACGGTTTCAAGAATTTGTATATAACTTCTCACGTAGTAGAACTATAAACATATAGATTATACTTTGTTGTTGCTGTAGGCCTGTAGTTTGTTTGATAAGTAATATTCGTGTTACAAGAAACGTTACTCTTTCCCTATCTACTTTGTTTAAGACACTGGCTGCCTCCTGACAAAATATTATCTTGTGTAATCAGTATGCATACTTGTTTTTCAAAAGATTATTAGGGTTCTTTTGTCGGAAACTTGCTGTGAGATATAATTGCTTTCTAACAGTGAAATTATTTTTTCTTTTTTTCTTATCAGATGGAAAGCGTCAAATCCCACTGGAAGATTACCGTAATATAGGAATTATGGCACACATTGATGCTGGAAAGACTACCACAACTGAGAGGGTCCTGTACTACACTGGCCGAAACTACAAGATAGGGGAAGTGCATGATGGAACAGCTACTATGGATTGGATGGAACAAGAGCAAGAAAGAGGGATCACCATCACTTCTGCTGCTACTACAGCCTACTGGAACAAGCACCGTATAAACATCATTGACACTCCCGGTCACGTCGACTTCACATTAGAGGTTGAACGTGCTCTTAGGGTGTTGGATGGTGCTATATGCCTTTTTGATAGTGTTGCCGGGGTTGAACCACAATCTGAAACAGTATGGAGGCAAGCAGATAAGTATGGAGTGCCTCGTATATGTTTTGTTAATAAGATGGATCGTCTGGGTGCTAATTTTTACAGAACAAGAGATATGATAGTAACAAATTTGGGTGCAAGGCCTCTTGTACTTCAGTTGCCTATTGGCGCCGAAGACACTTTTGTGGGAGTTGTTGATCTTGTGAGGATGAAAGCTATCGTTTGGTCAGGTGAAGAATTGGGGGCAGAGTTTAGTTATGAAGATATTCCTGCTGATCTTGAAGAATTGGCGACTGAATACAGGGCGCAGCTGATAGAAAACATTGTAGAACTCGATGATGAGGCCATGGAGGGCTATTTAGAGGGGAAGGAGCCTGATGAGGCAACCATTAAGAAACTTATCAGGAAAGGAACCATCTCGGCAACCTTCGTTCCCGTAATGTGTGGGTCGGCCTTTAAGAATAAGGGTGTTCAACCTTTGCTTGATGCAGTGGTTGATTATCTTCCTTCACCATTGGACTTACCTCCAATGAAGGGTACCGACCCTGACAATCCAGAAGTGGTTCTCGAGAGAGAGCCTAGTGATGACGCACCGTTTTCAGGGTTGGCTTTTAAGATCATGAATGATTCTTTTGTGGGGTCGTTGACATTTGTGAGAGTCTATTCCGGCAAACTAGCGGCAGGATCTTATGTAGCAAATGCAAACAAGGGCAAGAAAGAAAGAATCGGTAGGCTTCTGGAGATGCATGCCAACAGTAGAGAGGATGTTAAGGTGGCAGTAGCGGGTGATATTGTTGCTCTTGCTGGACTAAAAGATACAATCACTGGTGAAACTCTGTCGGACCCAGAGAACCCTATTGTACTAGAAAGAATGGATTTCCCCGACCCTGTCATCAAGATTGCTATTGAACCCAAGACAAAAGCTGATATCGACAAAATGGGTATTGGTTTAGTAAAGCTTGCTCAAGAAGATCCTTCTTTCCACTTCTCTCGTGATGATGAGATTAACCAGACAATCATTGAAGGGATGGGAGAATTACATCTTGAGATCATTGTAGACAGGCTCAAGAGGGAATTCAAGGTTGGTTATGCTGTTCTCCTTTATATTTTTTTTTTTCTTTTTAAATTAATTACTGGATTGATGACTGTTTGCTACAGGCAAGTGCTTTTTTAATTACTGGCATTTGCATTAAGCTGATGTCCATGTTAGGCCGCATTCTAATTAGACCTACCAAAACTGACCTGATCCAAACCAAACCAAACTCGACTTGAACCCAAAAGGTACCCTCCCGGAGTAGACCTAAATGACCGATCCAAATCAACCTACCTATAAATGACAGGCCTAGAACTAATGACTGATGTGAAATAGAATCTTACTCCCTCCATTCAACTCCACTTTCTTTTTGCACGTTTGTCAAGACGTGTTTTACGCGGCAAATATCGTTAGCTACGTATTAGCAAAAATTATAAAAGTTAGATATTTATAATATACTCGTAAAAACGAATCAAACAAGATCCCACATGAATATA
>VHZZ01002519.1:67934-78472 GCA_009801015.1 Silene noctiflora
GGCCCAAAACTACACAAGTTGAGTCGGAATTGTTTATTTATCGTCTCAATGCTACTATACAATTAAGACGGATCTAAATAGTAGTAATATAATTAATACATTATAAGATTCTACATTTTACGAAAATAATATTTAAAATTATATTTATCGTAATTAATTATTAAAAATAGTTCAAACATATATTCTTACCCAAAAACACGATTAAACCGTAATTTATTTTAAACAACTCATTAAATTATTTTTAAAACTTAAATTTTAAATTGCGGGTGTTACAATCATGATCCTAGATAAAATGATCGATAATTATAGGGATTGACCTAACAAAATACCCTTCGCCTTGTAGGGATATCGAACTTCAGTCAAGACGCCTACTGGGGCTAAACCTTTTTACCTAAAATATGGCGTGGAAGTTGGGCAACCAGTAGAACTAGAGATCCCATCTCTATAAATCCTACTCGAAAGCCAAATTCCAGAAGCTGAATGGAATAGAAAGCGATATGAAGAACTCATTCTCCTAGATGAAAGACGGTTATGCGCTTTGCATAATGTTCAAACATATCAAGCGCGAATCAGAAGAGCTCTTAAAAAGAAAGTCAAGCCTCGACACATAAAGGAAGGAGACTTAGTAATTAAATTCCACCATGGGAAAATCCATCTAATGAGGGGCCCACCTTCATTCTTCAATTTGTTCTCCCAATAATTGCAAATTTGGGTGAAATCTACCATGTACAGTCTTGTCCTCATCGATATAGACCTCGAACGGTAACCAAGGACATTAACTGGGGGCTCAATCAATCGAAGCCTTTCTATAAGCCAAATATACCAAGATAAATAGGGAGGATGAGTTTCAAAAAAAAAAGGGAAGAAAACAAACAAAAAAAAGGGAAGTGAAAGAAAAGAGAAGAATACTTTTACCTGAAGTATAATGGGACTTCCCAATTAAAGGCATATCACGATTAGCCTTCCTATTATCTAGACCAAGGATGATCTCTCCCAAAGCTAGCCAAACTAGCCTCCTGCGCAGTTCCATTTGTTCTATATTTCCCAAAAAACGAGGGTCCTCTCTCATCTCAGCATCAACATGACCCTTCAAAATGTAGTCATGGACAAGACAAAATCCAAAGGCTCAACGCTTTGCCACATATGAAATAGTAGGGTCCTACCTATTTATTAAGCGATCCACCCAGTCAAAGATTCTCACACCTTTTGTAGTCACGAAATCACGAGACGATCCACTTCGGCCATGGTTAATCCTAAAAGATCCCTAAAATTTTTCTTATATCCTTGAGATTAGGGGGAAACATGGGAACACCTTCAAAATCTCATCCACCAATCGCAGCAAATTCTTCAGGAAAAGGGCATATTTCTCCTCCTGGAAATGAAAAAACATGTAGATCGGAATTCCAATACTCGAAGCATGCATCTAAGAAAGGGCTCACCACTTTCACTTGCTTAATGCTAATGATTTGGCCAATATTAAAAGAGAACATATTATGCTTCTCTAAATTGATAAATTCATTTGCCCATTCCTTAAGACGGGTTTCGAAGGAATTCATCCTTGGAAATTTTTTGAAATTTTGCGTGGTTTATATGAGTATGTAAGCTCCGAAATTGTAGAAGGAAGAATTGTGAGAATAAACATTCACCCGAGGCATCTATATATACTATTTGGGCTTTCCTAATTCCGCTCAAGAACAGACGCACCCAAAAAGAACGCAGCAACTGCTGCGCCTTCTGGAAGGGTCGCAGCACTTGCTGCACCTTTTCCCTGCAGTTTTAGGCAGAAAGATTTCCTAATCTGATTTTTGGTATTATTTCCTATTCATATAGGATTTTGGACGACTCTTTTTGCGGAAATTGGACTTTCCTTACTCTTATTGGATTTTCGTTTCCTAATCAAGTTCGTTTTTCGAGGCAGCCGCTCCCGATGCATACTTATTCATTTTTTTTAGAGGGAAGCACTCCTCCACGTCATTACATTTTCAAATTTCAATATTTTCGAACCTTTTCATTTATATTTTCTATAATTTAATTTTCAAACTTCAAATATTCTCGACTTATTCATTTTATGTTTTTCTTTTTTTAGGGGGAAGCACTCCCGTCTTTTAGTCGTCCACCACGTCACTGTCCACTCACTTTTGAGGCTACTTTTTTTTTTTTTTGTTTCTTTAGATTCGATTAAGAGTTTACATTTTAGGCCATCAAAACTTATAACTACAAGTTTATACTTGTTTTAAGTTGCTTTTTCTGTGTAAATTTCGGCATCATGACGATGTAAGTGGTCACTATACCAAACCTGTTTCCAAGCTAACCTGCAGGAACAAAATCCGTATATACATCCAACAACAAGAAAGACACGCATGCCCATAAAACACATACCAAATGTACAAAACATATACAAAACTCGAGCTCATGCCCGAGAACAATGCAAATTCAAAAAATACAAAAAAGAAGGCTAAACGCTACGCTACTCAAGCTCTATGCCTCCTAAGGACCTCGACTATCGCCTCAAGTATGGAGATATCAGCGTCGCGATCCTCGAGCTCCTTCTCCAAGTGAGCCATGTCCTCACGTGACCGCTCCAACTCGAGTTCCAGCTCATGCTCCCGCTCTCCCTGCAAAACAACAAAAATAATTATCGAAATGCAAAAGAAGCTTCAAAAGAAATTCAAATTTCTATTTCAAACAAAGGAAATGTTCCTACATCTCCTCCGATATGACTCTTAAGTGCCTCAACGGTTATCGCTCGTAGTCATTTGGCGATCCGCCACAGCTTCGTGTGACTCGATGGCGCCACCTGCATTTTCGAAATCAAATCAAATCAACATTCCATGTTCTTACATGCCAAAAATAAGATGAAAAGGAGAGTTCGGACAAAGAACTCACCCTCCTCACAACGTTCTAGCACTCGTCGAGGCCAGCCTCAGTCAGTGCTTCGGGAAAAGAAGGGACCTCCATCGACACCGTCACACTAGCCGACCCAACGTACTCATAGGTCTCGAGAAAAAGCTGGGGGATCAGCGCCGGCAGTGTCGATCTCCTTCTATAATACAAATTTCATCATTACATCTTCCTTTTGAAAGGACAATCACATTCCAAACTGGCAAATAAAAAGAATACTTACCACGATCGGCCAATGTGCCAATTGTAACACCCCCACTTACCAAGGAAGCCTGTACTAGACCTTCCCTGACAACCAAGGGCGCTACCATCTCGGTTACCCGAGGTATGCACATATCAAACTGAACATAAAGGAAGAACACTTTATTAATTACATTTTATGTGGAGAAAACATACAAAGCTACATCACTATACTAATACAACTGGGGACTCTAACATAGCTATACTGGTAACTGTGTTAGCGATCTCCCATCCCTAAACATGAACATCAAGACAAGCATCCAAAACGGCATCAAAACCTGCAAGCCAGACTGCTCACCACCCCCGAATGGATCATCACAGTATTCAAAACAGTAAACGGGGCCAGTCAACTGAATAACGATATAAAATCAATAATGAAAATAGAATGTAACAGCACCACACCGCCACCATCACCAACACCATCACCACACAACAAGTAACCGACTACACACCGAAGTATGTAGTCCTGCCAATGGAAGACCGCAGCCAACCACCTAAACCACCCACAATAACCCAAGTCCCTTAATGTGCATATCCCCCTACGCTAAGATAACTCAGGAGGCGAACAATGGGTGTGAGTCCCCCTTAAAAGAGAACTTAGTCCCCGAAGTTCAACTCCCAACCCCCACGATTGACAAATCCTAAGGCTCAACTGATATGGTCCATTACAACAGCGACTCAACTAACCATCACCATCCGTAGTCTCAATGCTACACCAACACGATCCTTCCCGTTTTTACACATCATAAGACAGTTCTTATCATATTATCAACATAAACATGTATACGTGTAAACACCATCACTAATCCCATAGTTGTATCGTCAATAACATAACATTGCCAATCATATAATATTATCAACAACATATATATATATATATATATATATATATATACATACAACAGACAACGTAGCCGAAAAACATCACGATACACCCACCTAGCACAATAAATTTCGCATGTGTTGTAGCATAACGAATCACAAAATTCTCTACGCGCGCAACGCACACTACCCCCCTTAAAAGGAACTTCGCCCCCGAAGTTCACCTTCTGATCAGGCAATGTCACGGCTCAGTGGTACCATATCCCAAAATGGAGTCAACATCGGGTTGGTGAAACAGTCAAGGTCAAGAAGCATAGCTTTTGTTCATACAATAGTAACCCATGAGATCAAATTTTCCCCACATAATTCAGGTCTCAAGCTAACTTCATATACATATACACATATCATGCTTGTCATCAACATATAACATGTGTTAAGACCACGCGCAACAAAAGAACAAAATACTAAGCAGGACTGCAGACACTTAGCCGAGTTAACAACACTCGGTCGAGTCACACACACTCAGTCGAGTGCCTCAAACTCGATCCAGTACACCGCACTCGGTCGAGTTCCCTGTACTCGGTCGACTGCTCAACATGACCATGAACTCAACTTCCCTGCCCAGATGGCACTCGGTCGAGTGCTGATGCTACTCGGCCGAGTTTGCTTTACTCGGTCGAGTACACCTTACTCTCAGTCGAGCCAATATGATGACCCGGGGCCACCTCGAGTCAAAACATATCCGAAATCAACGAAGCACCAATGGTAGTACCTGCACAAGAACCAATATGATCACTCGAAGTCACCTCGAGTCATATCAATCATGTAAAAATCTAAGACATCAAATAAATCTAGGCCTTATAGCCATATACAACACCCGAAATAAAAGGTATGTGCCACCCGGCACCAAATATAACGTAAGGAATCAAATAAACAACGACTAATATGATAAAAAGGAAACTAATCTAACTATCATCCTCCTCATCCTCCCCTTGGCCCGCTCCTGATGATCCCCCAGCACCATATCTCCCGCTTAACCCCAACGGTCCTGCACCAGGCTCCCCTCCATGGGTAGGTGGAGGAACACCATAATCTCCTCCACGCCATTATCCCTGGTCATCCAGATGACTCCCGTAGTTGGCTCCCCACGGACCGACGAAACAACTCCTCTCAAAGGTCTCTGGTGCTCCCCATGATGTCCGGTCCACCCCATAACAGTAAAAGAATCCACTGTCTCCCCCGGCCCTCTCCACCACACCGTCTGTGCAAGCTCCGCCCCAATCCCCTGCTGCAGGGTCATCTCATACAGCCTCCTCAACACCAATTTGTTGGAAAGCCGCTCAGTCAACTCACTAACCTGCACTCGGGGGTCGTGCACTGTAGGGTAACCCGAGTACCCATATATGGATCATCCCTGCGGCATAGATAGGGTCTCCTCAGAGGTATCTCTAGCTACCCTAGTCCTCCTAGTGGTCCGGTTCGGCTGGACCGGTCTCCTCCTACCCGTAGAGTAAGTCGGCTCCGGCAAATCCATCCGTGCATGCCCCGAGATTGAGTAGTCCGGGGTAGGGGGTAACATGTAATATGTCCACTCAGTCAGATGGTCAACCTCGGGGAGGTTGACCGGGTCGGGCAAGGTCATCCATTAGGTATCCCTAACTCTCCAAGCCAGGGTCCCATCCCCCATCACCCTAAGCCATTTCTAGCAGAGGAAGTAGTCCTTGTCCAAGGTCGGCAAGCTCTCAAACATGGCGGGAATGTTGGAAGAGGGCTCAAAGTTAACTAGCCTTTGGGCTAGCCAGGTAGTGATGGCCCCACAAATGAGATAAAGGTGCGGGGACTGAGCCATAAAGGCCAAGCTGCTACAGACAATAGTCAGAGGGCTGTAGTAGAACCGCTCCTCCCTCTTGGGATTCAAGTCAGACATCAAAATCATCACCTCATGTAAGTTTAGCTTACTCACATCCCTCCTCTCTTAGAGAAGACATGTTAACATCCTCAAGAAGATCTTCAAAGTGACGTGTTGCACGTCATTTATCAACATCACATTAACATTGGTCGTCACCCCTGTAACTATAGCCAAAAGCTCACTCGCCTAGCACTTCTTAGCAACATCCAGATAGTGGTCTACCGTCGGCCTCGCAAGCCCCAAGTGATCGGCTTAATCCTCCATGGACAGGTCAAAGCTCTGGTTCATCAAGCGAAAGTGGCAAGTCTCGGCCTCCTCATCCTAAGAAAAGGAGCACAAAAATTCCAAGGTGAGAAACTCATATGAATGCTTCCTCAAGCGGTACAAACCCATCAACCCCAAAGTCTCGAAGATGTGCCGCACATCGCTCTCTATCCCCAAATCTCCTAAGATACTTGTATCCACGCACCTAGTAGCGCGGATAGTCCTTGTCGAAAGGTTGAACTAAGAAAGTATTAAGATGGAATTAGGAGTAACAAGAACAAGATCCTTATGCTTGGAATGTTAGAATAATTTGTGAGAAAGTTTGAGAGAGAGTTTCGAAGAGAGTTATGTCGAAAAATAGAAGGAAAGAAGGGTTTATGGGGTATAAAACTGTTTTCGCAATTTCAGTCTGAATAAGGACACTCGGTCGAGTACGAGTCGCACTCGGACGAGTGTAAGGTACTCGGTCGAGTGTCCAGGGTACTCGGTCGAGTGCTCAATTGACAGCTCAAAATTGAATTCTGCCTATTTATTCACTCGGTCGAGTGCCTTGGACTCGGCCGAGTGAGATTGACTCAGTCAAGTGCACTCACTGTAGTCGGTCGAGTTCCAAAAAATTTTAAAATTAAAAATGAATATGTTGTCATATCAGTTATTCTTGCAAGAAAGTACATCTTTTGGAGTCCGAGGAGCGTCTCAGAACTCGTCATTAGTGAGTTTTTCATTCAAGCATCTCCGAAACTGTTCTATAAACTATATAGTTACGCCAAAATTACTTACTCTTTACAGATCAAAACTCAAAAAGAATCAGCAATTCAATTCACATGTTTACGCATCTCAAACAGCTGCCTCCACACATTCACTATGTAAGTAAACACTTTCATAACTTACGCCTCTTGGTATACTTTTACTTATATAGAAATATCAACACACATACTAAAGTGTATGCACGTATAAAACATACAAGGCAGACACGACCATAGGCATAAACTTCACATCTGTCACATTGCATATCAGCATCCACAGTACATCATCCCACCCGAGTTACTGTCTTAAGCATATTGGGGTCGGGTCCTGAAATGAGGGCGCCGACTCAACCAACACCAATTCAGAAGGGGCTCCCAACATACATACACTAGGTTCATTTTAATTTGACTCGCTAGATTCATTGGGTTCATTAGTTACAGGTTCCAAAATTGTCGCTCTGATACCACTTTGTAACACCCCCACTTACCAAGGAAGCCTGTACTAGACCTTCCCTGACAACCGAGGGCGTTATCATCTTGATTACCCGAGGTAAGTACATATCAAACTGACCATAAAGAAACGACGCTTTATTAATTACATTTTATGTGGATAAAACATACAAAGCTACATCATTGTACTAGTAAAACTGGGGACTCTAACATAGCAATACTGGTAACTGCGTTAGCGATCTCCCTTCCCCAAACATGAACATCACATACAAGCATCCAAAACGGCATTTAAACCTGCAAGCCAGACTGCTCACCACCCTCGAATGGATCATCATAATTTTTAAAACATTAAACGAGGTCAGTCAACTAAATAACGATATACAATCAATAATGCAACCAGAATGTAATAGCATCACACCGCCACCATCACCAAACAACAAGTAACCGACTACACACCGAAGTATGTAGCCCTGCCAGTGGAAGACCACAGCCAACCACCTAAACCGCCCACAAAAACCCAAGTCCCTTAATGTGCACATCCCCGCTATGTTGAGAGAACGCAGGAGGCGAATAATGGGGGTGAGACCACCTCTCACAATAGCTCACAAACAATATCAAAATCACAATACCGATTACACCCAACTTCAACATCCAACACACCAAGTCCGCCATCACAGTACCATAATAAACATAGAATCATATCATAAAGCACAGTACAATACCGTCACAATAATATGCATACAATTATACAGTCAACTGAGTAGGAAATCCTATCTATACCGCATTCCAAGTAGCATCAACCATCAATTCAATCACACGAGCATCGCATACTGACAATAACACCTACAACAATGGTATGACTCAATTACGATCAACCATAACCCTAACCAAAGACATACAGACGGTGATGGTGACTTACCTTATCGTACGGTCGACTGACTAGGTCGGAATCAGCGTAAACTTCCATTCCCGTTATAGACTCCTAGGTATAGGTTAATAAGGTAAAGGATGAATGAAAGAGAGATATGTGTCGATTTAGGGTTTTGGGGAAGGAAGGGAAAAGAAAGAAATAAGAAACGATTCCGGAAATTCTGACTTACGCGTATTAATTCGCTGATTACGACACACTCGGTCGAGTGCCAACACACTTGACCGAGTCCCCTGCACTCGGTCGAGTGCACCACACTCGGACGAGTGTCACCACACTCGGCCGAGTGTCACCCACTAGGTCGAGTCCATAGTCAAAAATGACTTTGTCCTGACGATTAAGGTCATATGAGTCAACTATGGTTAGTCTATGGATCCTCCTAAGGGACAGGTATTACACCAACCTCCTCAAAACAAACTCCGAGTTCACTAGCTTGGGTATAAGGAGAGTGTCGCCATCAGTTCTAGAAAGGTCTCCAGTCCTCTCCGCCTCTGTAGGCTCCCTAAACATCGTCCACGGTGGATTGACGGGGAACAATAAAGGTGTCACAGAGACACTTTCTAGCCAAATGCTCGCCCAAGTACCAAACGGGCCCCATGGTCGTCAAAAAGAGGAATCTACTAGAGCTCCTAGGTCTAGGTGCCTCAGCCACAAAGGTTGGCACTCCGGTGTAGTCCTCCCAGGGCCTCGGCACTCACTGAAGTCACATTTCAAGGGTCAAGCAGCCGAAATCAAAATGTAAATAAGCAGCAAATTAAGACTATAAGGAATGCTTACGACGTCAAGTTGCAAAGCGATGACACCCCTCCTATAGGTGTCGTAAGAGGAATGTTGGCGCTTCTATCTACAGTTGATACATTCCCTCAAGACAGGGTACCCCCTAGGCACGTCAGCCGCCCTCGTGAGTGCAAAGCCAAGAAAGTACGAGTAGATCCAGGCCTAAATAAATAAAATATGTTTCCAATGATCATTCATTCGCCAAAAAATGGGAATAATCATTTATTTATATATCATTTACTTACATTCATTAAAGTTTACATGTCAAGTAATCATTTACTTATCTACAATATTCCTACTCCTATTTAAATACAAGATTAAAGGAAGGTTCATACCTCCAAGACAAGTCCTGGACCAACGGTAGCAGGCGACATCCCTCTCTCCAGCAACTCGGGACGTACCATGGCCCTCATGTAACAAGTGAGGAACGTAAAGCTAGGAGTGACCCAGTTCAAACGACCTAGGTTACCCAAATCAGCAAGGAAGGGTAGAAGCTTCGTCGATAGCCTCTCTCCCTTGTCTTCGAAGTAAACCGAAGACAAACCACCAAAGCCACAAACGAGCCCTTTTCACGTCTGTACACGGTGGAGGAGTCGCCCAACTCCCTCCCTCAGTAAGTTGTACTCGAGGAAGAGCCTTACCGTCAAAGTATTCCTTGACGTAAGAGCTCGAAACCAGACCGGGTACCCTAGCCGCGGCCTTAGGCTAAATCCAACCCACCAGCCCCCTGGTCTCATCCAAGTCAACTCTCATGGCCGTCTCGGGCCACATCATCGACTCATCTCCGCAAGGCAAGCCATAGATCATGCCTAAATACTCCAAGGTCACCTCGATCTCACCAAACGGTAGGTGAAAGGTCATGGTCGTGTCCCATAAGCGATACAGGAATGCTCGGATCAGACAAATGATTGCAAGAATCCTCCTCGCTTGGATCTCGCGCAAGCCCGTACCAAAGCTTCAGAGGCACCCCCGTCAAGGATGCCTCTCTCCTCCCGTCAACCTCTCGTAGGCCTCTATCATGGTCGTATAACCTAAAAACGACCTCATGTTTCTAGCCTCCTGCAAAGAAAACCATAAGTATTTTCGGTTAATCGATCATGTTTCAAAAAAAAAGAAATACAAATTAGAAAGTTAGGGAGCTTAGAAAGTTGCTCGCCGCACGGTACGATAGGTGACTCTCTGCAGCGTAAATGAGATGATGAGCATCCCATTTTTAAGTGTAATACTACGGTTTTATGGGCCTGTAGTGACTGTATCGAGTAGGGCTTACTCTGTCGAGTAAGTTTTGGTCAGTATTGGAATCAGGTTCTACCTGATGGGTACTCGATCGAGTAAGGGTGGTACTCGATCGGGTAAGGGTCACTCGATCGAGTAAGTGACTTACTCGATCGAGTATGTCTGTCTTGCGGGTTTTGTTAATAACGTGAGATTAATAAGTAATTACACCGACAGTTCTTTCACAATTCTTTATTCATCTTTCTCAAAAGAAAACCTTTCAAAA
>VHZZ01002520.1:94828-108983 GCA_009801015.1 Silene noctiflora
GGGGGGGGGGGGGGGGGGGGGGGGGGGGGGGGGGGGGGGGGGGGGGGGGGGGGGGGGGGGGGGGGGGGGGGGGGGGGGGGGGGGGGGGGGGGGGCATTTTGATGGGGAAGGTGAGGGTGGTCACGAAAATGATGTTAATTAGATTGCTACAAGGGTTAATGCTCAGGGTAATGTACAACAAGGGTTTGGAGTACAGGCACAAAGAGAGGGTCAAAATCATGTCGTTCCTAAACCGGTTCCTAAGGGTGGGGGGTTGGATTAAGGATGTGGCAGAGAATGCAGGTAACCATCAAGGGACTGGTGATGACATAGTGCAATCGGATGAGTATCACAGTGCACAGGAAAATTTTGAGCAGGGGGTGATATGAGTGGACAACAGGAAGTGGTGAATCAATTTCCAGCTGTAGATCCATATGTTTTATACACTGGCCATGGTGTGGTGGGAGGGAATTTAGACAGAGACCTTAGAATTCAGGAGGCAATCCTTAATAGGGTGGAAGGAGATGCTGATTGGGCCAAAATGGATGATGACTACAGAGGGGATACAACCAAACCTTTGATCCTCCTCCTACAAGTTTACCTGTAACTTATCATTATCCTGAAGGTGTTCATTTCCAGGTAGAGGGAGAGGTTAATGATGCTGCTGCTGCTGCTATGGACCAGGATGACAATCATGAGGTTATTGTTATAAGCAATGATGAAGAGATATCTAATAACCACGAAGACAATCTGCCTGAGTGGATGGTAGGTCTTGAAGATATGACATCAGGGTCTGAAGGATCATATATTCACCATCATAGCTCTGCCATTAACCTTATTTCAACTTCTGCTGATACTACTGAAGTAAACACTGAGCTGCAACTGAGTTTGGGAGGACAGACTAAGGTTACTAGTGCTGGTTTGCAGAATAGGTTTGATATGGGAATAAGCTGCCCCGTGAAGTTGTTTTCCTCGTCCATTTCTCAAAAGGGGAAGGAAATCAAAGCTGGATCTTCATCTGTGCCAACTATTGCTGATCTGTTGAGGATAGGTGTACCTGAGACAAAGGAAGATACTAAGAGACAGGATGACAAGGTGCAAGGGCTAGAGGGTGAACGTTCGAACTTTTTTGATGTTCCTGAAGCTGGGAGTAAGTCTAAAATATTGAAAAATATGGATATAGGTTCTAAAAGTGGAATAAGTCACTCTGATGGGTTCATGGGTCTTGTTGACCTTTATCATCATTCAGATCTGTTTGAAGGGCACAAGGTGGATATTACTAGGGCATGTAAACGAAAGTGTTATACCCAAATTATTGAGGGAGCTGTGCCTGAGTCTGCTGTGGCTTCCAGGGATCAAGCTATGTGCTTCTTGAGGAATTTGGCTTAGCGTCGTTGTGTAGGGCAAGGCATCCAGGGGCCTGGTCACGACAAAAAAGGAGCATGGCTTTCACTTGGCTATTAATGTGGTGGAAATGGAAGAATCCGATGATAGTGGATCTGTGCATGGAAAGGAAGAAGATGGCTTTGCGGAGGTTGGGCCACCACAACCTCCTCAGTCACCATGAAGGGTTAATCTTGGAATTGTAGGGGTCTAAATAATACGCTCTCCCCTACAATCCTAAACTTAGAGCGTTAATGTCTACTACTTATTATGATTTTATTTTTCTTATAGAAACTAAGTGTAAGTCTTCGGATATTAGTCCTTTGTTTCGTAATTTTGGTTTTGTTGAGTCAACGGGAGTGGATGCTTGTGGTGCTTCAGGTGGTTTATGGGTAGGATGGAGAAAAGAGGCTAAGATGAGCCATATTTTATCGTGTATTCATTTTACCATTCTACTAGTTGAGAAATATAATGGGTGGTTGTGGTATTTGGTGCTTTTTTATGATGCTCCTCAACATAATCTACGCGCGTCCATGTTGAAAGACTTGGAGTGTTGTATCAAAGGCTTAAATCACCCGTTTCTAATTATTGGAGACTTTAATCAAGTAGAGTATTCCTATGACAAGCTTAGTTCAACATCGACCACAATCCATGGTGTAAACTTTTTTAGTAAGTGGAAGATCACAAATGAGCTAGTTGATATCCCTTTCAAAGGGTCGCGCTTTACTTGGTGTAATAATCGAAAGGGCGATAAGAGAGTGTTTGAGCGCTTGGATAAGGCAATGGGGTCCAAGGATTGGTTTAGACTCTTTCCTGAGTCTGGTTTGAAACATTTTCCTATCCAAATTTCGGATCATGCGTCAATTGAATTGGATCTTCATCTCACGAGGAATGAAGGTAAGGGACCTTATAAATTAGACTAATGGGTTTTTGAGTATGAGGAATGTTTAGAGGTTGCTAAGGCAAGCTGGTTTATAAATGTTCACGGACTATGGATAAAAGGTTAGAATGGAGTAAAAAATGGGATGACTTTGATGACAGATTGGAGCAGGGGATGGATCAAATAATCAATGATGGACATGATAACTTGTATGTTAAAGTAAGTGAGGAGGTTCGTGAGTTTGCTAAGGCAGCATCTGGCTTCTGGAAACAACGAGCTAAGCTTAAATGGACGGTGGACGGGGATACATGTACTAAGTTCTTTTTCAATTGGATCAAGGGTCGCGCAGGTAGAAACTTTGTGTATGGAAGAAAAGGGGATGATGGTTTATAGACCTATGAGAAGGAGGCGGTGAATATAATTTTTCAGGATTACTTTATGAATTTATACCAGGAAAGGAACTCTGGCAGGGAGGAAAGTAATCAGGCTAATTGGGAGGATCTGTTCCATGGGGATTTGAAAAGGGTAAAAAGTGATGATGCCGATTTTTTGTGTAAACCCTTCACGGCTAGGGAGGTGAGAAAAGCGGTTTTTCAAATGGGACCGCTTAAGGCACCAGGACCGGATGGTATCCCGGCAGTGTTCTTTCAAAAAATTTGCCACTTTGTTAAGACGAATGTGGTACATGCTGTGTTATCTATCCTTAATTCGGGAAGCCATTCACGTGGTTAATGGTCACAAACGGGGGAAGTGTGGTAGTTTTGCACTTAAGGTTGATATGAGCAAGGCATATGATCGGCTAAGGTGGGAGTTTTTGGAGGTAGTTCTGATTAGGAAAGGCTTTCCCATGTCGATTGTTCAGCTAATTATGAACTGTGTCACATCGGTCTCGTATGAGCTTTTGATTAATGGGGTACCATTGGAGCAATTTAAACCGATGTGTGGTCTACAACAAGGCGATCCCCTCTCACCTTACCTTTTTATCCTCTGCATGGAGGTCCTGGCACATAATGTAATGAATGCTCAGCGTGAAGGTTATTTAAGGGGAATTACGCTTTGCAGGGGGCTGTAGCCGATGACTCATTTGTTCTTCGCGGATAACGTCGTTTTCTTTTTGCAAGACAAGGGGAGTTCGATGCAACATTTGAAAGCTATTATTGATAATTATTGCAGAGCTTCAGGTCAGAAAATAAATGATGACAAGTCCGACATCCTCTTTAGCCCGAATACTACCTTGCGGAAGCAAAGAAGTGCCTGAAGGTTTTTAACATACAACAGAATAGAGAAATTGAGAAATATCTAGGTCTACCTACTGAACTGCAGGGCTCTAAAAAGGATTTTTTTAAGGGCCTGATTGATAATGTTACCCATCGTATCACTTCTTGGAATGAGATTTTTCTCTCACCGGCGGGACGTCTTACACTTATATCCTCCGTTCTTTCCAACATCTCTAATTACTTTCTATCGGTCTTCAAGTTACCGGTAAGTGTGGCAAATAAGGTTAATTCTATTTTGTCGCATTTGTGGTGGGCGGGGTGAAAAGTGGCAGGTACGACTCGTTGGTACAGTAGAAATTTTCGTAGTCTACCTAAGAGTGAAGGGGGACTTGGAATGCGCAATGTTGGATGCTTAAATCAGGCGTTGTTGGCTAAACATGTGTGGAGGCTGATATAGGGAGAAAACTCTTACTTCTCTATGGTTTTCCGCATTAAGTTATTTGGAGTTAAGATGGTTCAAGGGCCTCTGCCCACTCCGAAGCGGTCTAACCTGTCATGGGGTGCACATTGTATCCTGCATGGTTATGATCTTTTGACTCGGTACGTAGGTTGGAAGCCAGCAATTGATTCAAAGTTGGGTGTGTGGGACACTGACTGGGTTTTGGGATCTAGGCCGGAGCCTAAGGATACTATTTTAAGTCATCGTTATGTTGCACTTCGAGATTTACGGGTTAAGGATTTGGTTGAAGATAGGTGGACATGAAGGGAGGATTTGATCCGTGAGTATTTTATGGAGGAGGATGCGGAAAAAATCTTAGCTATCCCCTTATGCAGTACACAATTAAGTGATATACCATTTTGGAAACTGTCTAATAATGGTAAGTACTCTGTCAAGACGGGTTATCATGCAACCTTTTCTTTTTATATGGAGCAGAAAGGTTCGCTAAGGGATCGTATAAGACTGAAAGAAAAGAGTCGTAAGTTCTGTAAAACGAAACTTTGGAAGCTACCGGGACCACAGATGTGGAAGATCTTATTATGGAAAATGGTCACTGACTCCCTTTCGGTGGAGAGTAATTTCATTAAGAGGGGAATGGTTGTTGATGCGGCTTGCCACCTTTGCTCGAATGATGGAACCTTGATAGAAACTATGGAGCACTTGTTTCGTGATTATGAAATTGCTCGAAAGGTTTGGGCTGCGTCTGAGTAGGGATCCGTGCAGAGCAAGAAAATCATTTGGAGATAGGGGAGTGGATTATCAATTGGATACATGTATTAGACAGTTTGGATGATTCCGGTCGGGGGTGGTGAGTTTCCTTGCTGTTTTATGGTGTTTATGGAGAGCCCGGAATGATAAACTTTTTCGCGGGGAGAATTTTCATCCGTCTTCTTTCTTTGGACTATAGAAGGATGGAACGAGAACGACCATGATGGCGCTAGACAAAGTAAAGGGTAATGGAACCACTTCCCCTATTGGTGGTATGGGTGATTTGGAGTCTAGTATGAACGACAAATATGGTCTGAAAGATGGGCGGCCGTTTTATATGGTGGGGGAGCAAAGTACTTGCGAATCCATACGTATTTATGTGGATGCAACATGGAAAAATCGGTCTGAGGGAGCAGTGGGATGGGTTGCCCTTAATAATGGGGGGAATGTTTCTTATTCTAATGGTTTCAAGGTGCGCGCGGAATCACCCCTACAAGCTGAGGCTTTGGGGATTCGGGCAACTATGGTTTGGCTTAGGCTTTCTGGACACCGTCACGTGGAGGTTGTTTCGGACTGTTTGCAGGTGATTTATCAACTGACATACATGGAAGAGGAACATCATCTCATTGCTGGAATCTTGGCAGACATCCGCCAGCTGGCACTTGATTTTCATTGTTTAGACTTTCTGTTTGTTCATAGATCGTTTAATGGGATGGCTCATGACATGGCAAAACAAGTCATGAGTGGTGAATAACGTCGGTCTAGATTTTCTCTTTACAGTTGTCAAAAAAAAAAAGACAGATGAATGTATTTATAAAATAAGTTAGAGAGATTTAACTAAACTATTATATAGAAATACAATCCTAATGAAACACAATAAGACAAGCCGGGATTAGGAAAGCCGTCGCAGTTAGGACACCAGTAGCAAGACAAGATTAAGAAACCATAAATTCCTTAATACCCTCTGGCTCAACAAACTCTGAGCCGCATACGATTCAAACAACTTGTTACATGATTTAAGTGCAAGTAGAGATGACAATTGTGATAAAACATACGATTCAAACAACTTGTTATCAAAACATAAGTAACCAATAGTAGAAATCTACTACACTAGAATGAATCCAAATGTTACAATAGTATCAGTGTACACTCTTCACAAATTTATATAGCATCATCGCTTTATCTCTAATACAACATTTTTAATTTCTTCGCTGTTTCATTCAAAAAGTACCTTAAAAACCATTTTCGTCTCTTCAAGATTATTAATCTGGAGAAGGGCTGAAAAAGCCACCATCATTTCGAGGCTCACTTCTGCTTCTAACTTGCTGTCTTCTTCGACGTACTGTGGTTGAGGTTGTTGGAGCATCATCATCTAGTGTTGCTGCTCGGCCATTTTGGGCTAATATACCCATTTCGCGGGTTCCTTCCTGCTCGTAAACAGCTTGAAGAATTTCAACGACTTGACTCATCAAGGGACGTCCTTTAGGGTTTTGGCTTAAGCATTGGTAGCCCAGATTGGCCATTCTCATCATTGCCTTTGTTGAATACTGGCCGTCAATTCGGGAGTCTAAAATTCTTGTTAGTTTCTTGTTATTGTTCAATAGTGGGCGGCACCATTCTACTAGGCTGTGTTGTCGGCTAGGTCTACCCTGATCTAATGCTCTTCTTCCTATAAGCATCTCGAGTAGCACCACTCCGAATCCATATACATCACTTCTGGCAGTTAAATGTCCTGATAAAAAAATCAATGGTCAAAGTAGATGAGTACCGGTCCAAATTGCAAATGAAGCAGCTTGGCAGCTCATTCTAACAAACTTTTATCCTGGGCAAATCAAAATACGGTCATTGCAGAAGGTTAAAGGTATGTTCTGCCTAATCTCTATCCAATGCGTTAATAAGTATTCATAAAAGTTCAAGGCATGTCTCAATGGGGCTTAGAAGGTTAAATATAGGTTCTGCTTAATCTCTACCAGGTGTGTGACATATTGTCATCATCAAGACAATTATGAGACTGTCATAAAACATTTATTGAAGTCTTACCAGTCATTACATATTCGGGAGCTGCATACCCATACGTGCCCATAACACGGGTAGACACATGGGTTTGATCACCCATAGGCCCTTCCTTTGCAAGTCCAAAGTCAGAAAGTTTTGCATTGAAATTCTGCACAATGTAAAAGGGCTCTACTAAAAGTTAGGACTTATTAAGGAATGCATACTGTTATAACAGAAGCAGGAAAGACAAATAAAAACAATAAAGAAAGCAATGCACAGATTTACGTGGTTCACTAACGGTGTGTTAGCTACGTCCATAGGGCAGAAGGGAGAGAGTTTTATTGATATGTGAGGAGTTTTCAGATTAAAGATTCAGACGACGACTAACAGATTCAAGGCACAAACCCAACACATACTAGAAACATTCTACTTGAATTGAAGATAAGCATTACGTACTGGAGAAAAAGGGCTTAGAGTCATGACACAATAATCTTTACAACTTAAAAGAACTATAATATGCCCCTTTGCACCATTTACTTGTGTTTGCTTTTATAACGATTTTTTGTGCAACCACATTCAAGTGGGAGAGGGACAGTTACGATTGGTAGGTTAGAGTTTCGCATTAGTGCAGACCACCAATCGCATAGGTACAAGCATATAGCTTGGAAAACTAATGAGGGGAAGACCGTCTTTTTAGCACAAAAACATGGATAAATAGGAAATTCAAAACAATGGTTGTGTCCGACAAAAAATGAACCCATAAACAAATGGGCAACACAGGAGGATGATCATACTGTTAACAAACCAGTTAAACCAAAACGAGGATCACTATGGTGTTATCATAAGAAACTTATATAAAAAATTTGGAACCTATGCTTATCTAGGGGGTTATTGAAAAGTGATAGGGTAAGTTTCAGAAATAAGTGTATAATAAACTAACCGAATCAAGCAAGATATTTGACGTCTTGAAGTCACGATATATGACTTGCCGCTCCAGACCATGAAGAAAAGCAAGCCCCTTTGCGGCATCAAGGGAAATCTTTATTCTCCTCAACCAAGTAAGAGTACAAGACATCCCTGGTGATAAAAAAATCTAAGTGAATACTTCGATAGTGATAACATTTCAGAAGAGTAAAAATCACAATTTAGCAAATCAATGTGTGTATTAATATGTTGTTGTCAATAAAGGCAACAAATACAACATCAAAGTTATCATTACCGCTCAAGATTATGACCTGTTGTGATTTCTGAACAACATAGCTCATCTTTCTTAGGTAACTACATAATGAATTGAGCTATAATTACTTCAAGTTGTATGCTTGTAAAGTTCAATAACACTTCGATTTTAACACAAACATATTGTAAAAAACATGATAAAAATGTACTTAATGAATGCTTTCACAATATCTAAGTTTATAACCAGGAGACGATCTTTGCAAAGTTATACTTGAAAGAGCTAATTAATTAACAGATTATATCAAAACAAATAAACTAGAAGGAAAAAGTTAATCGAGGAGTCGAGGAGTCGAGGACTGTATCTGTGTGGTATTAAATAAAGGTCATGACATCAAACTGCGTCTGATTAAAGGTTTTGAAAATGACCATGACGACTTTTTACCACATTTTAAGGCGACATTAGTAAGTAGTGTTGACTCGTTTAGGGAGATTATACTGTGAACATGACCGAAACCTAGATTTGATACTACAGCTGGCAAATAATTTTCACAAAAGCATCCAAATGATTCCAGTAGGATAATAAAAAGTATGAAGTATAAAATATAACAGTATACTAGGTTTGTTCATTTGAATATGTTAGCCAGCCAGTCAGTCAATGATTACTTACTGCGGAAAAGATGTTTTTCAAGGCACCCAGATGACATATATTCATAAACCAACAGCCTGTGTTCATCTTCACAGCAGTATCCAACTAGCCTTACAAGGTTGGGATGGCTAAGCTGCCCCAAGTACCTAACTTCTGCCTGCAATAGTGGGGACCTATTCTCAATATAAGGAAGCCGCATTTAAGAACTGCATATGTAATCAATAAAACAGCCCACGAATCAATGCACATCAAGCAACACAATAAACTCGACAAGGATGAATACCCAAATTTTAATGTTGTATCAGTGAAAAATGGTAGCAAAAACAAGAAATCCTGCACAGGCATTGATGTGCAAATTACACCCAATTAAATTGCAAAGGATAGGAGAACCTAATGCAGAAAATACTCTAGCGTGTGACTTGGAGCACCTGTCTGAAACTAGTAAGATACATTCAAGAGATCCCAAAAGTTTCAGATTATCAAAAGCTCAACATGTGAAAGCTTTGAAACCGAAAATGAGAAAAAGGAAACAAAAAATTATATAATTATTTTTTCTAGAAGCTTCAACATGTACAAATCGAACACCTATCACTTACCACGAATGTATGAGAAATATAAGAATAAATTTCTCATCCGTCCTATATTTAAATTCAGATCCTGTATGATTCAAGTTGGTTGACCAAATTTTATTATGTTAAACTATGGTTTATTATTCAGGTCGGACATAACAGAAAAACGAGGACTTGAGTTGCATTTTTCATATAAACTAAACCTAGTCAACTCCTTGCTTAAAAGTAATTGGAAGGTTAGCATCAAAACATGTACAATTGCTTGGGGTATAGTAACTACATGACGTTTTTTTGAACTAAATGAATATTAATACACGAGGCAAGACATGTATGAAAAATTACCAGCCATTCTCTATCCCCTTGAAAACCATTGGGATTAAGCTGCTTGATAGCTACTTCTACGAATTTGTATCCTGTCCTCACTGAATCATCTATTATTCCTCTATAAACAACCCCAAAGCCACCTTCCCCAAGAATAAGATCTGGACGGAAGTGCTTGGTTGCTAATTTCAGTTCCTCAAAAGTAAAAATGTCAACATTACTATATCCAGGATTTTGACGCAGTTCTTTCACATCTTTGGGAGTATACAAAAAACTTGGGCTCCTATTACCCTGTGTCTCTGGTTTACTTGTTGATGTGGTCCTAGATGAATTTAACACATGAGGCATTCGACCACCTCCATCTGTTTAACCAACACCAAAAACGAGGTCATTACAAAACTTGCCAAATATGTATCCTTGTATTTTTGGAACCAAGTAAACTACTAAACTAATGAAAACCCTCAATTTGGACTAGTCTAGCACAATACCACAAATCTTATGAAACGCAACGTTCCACATTCAAATCAGCTCAAATGCATCCATTGTAGTCGGGCAAACAAATCAAAATAAAGTGTCATACATTACTTATAGTTGAAGAAAATGCAGTTAATGAAGCCATCCTGAAACATAAAGTGACATGAACAACCCATCAATTTGTTTCAGCCGTAACCGAAAAGTAAGGAATGGAAGCAGGCACATTTCTCCTGCAACAATGAGATAGCGTCCAATCGACCCTAAACCGAAAAAGGGACAACTGTCTAGTACACCAAAAGAAACGCACGAAAGTTTGATTTGTTTCATAGTATCCTCAAGCGAAAAAAGAAGAATTGTATTCATTGAGCAAGAAGTTGAATCCACCTAAAAACCAATTCAGACGATGACCACGCTATAAGTTACTCCGTTCACTAAAACCTTGTTGATACATGACTTGCATCATCAAAACAATGCAATTTCTCAACTCAAAGAACAAAATATCCTTAGTGGTATTTGGTACGGGAAAATGGAGGGTTACGCACGCCATAGCACAAAGACATCTATAATCTATATTCTCATCATCATATTAAATGTTCTGCATTTGAACACACAGTACCCATTACTCTGATCAATAATATTTGAAACAAATTCGCCACCAAATAAAAAATTCCGCCACAAAAGTTAATTCCATGGCCATAATAATAAAAAAAGATGATTACAATATGAGTATCAAACAATTACATAGAGAAAGCACAGGGTACATTCCATATTTACGTGCGAAACCAGACATTTTTAATTTCATCATGATATCATACAATTATCATGTAAAAGTAAAGAGAAAAGGTGCAACCTTTGGCATGATGTTGTTGAGGCGGGCGTCGAAGATGAGAATTGGGAGGAAATTGGCGGTCTAAATTATTTAAAAACTGGTTATTATAGTGTTGGTAATGCAAATGAGATTGCTTTTCTTCATTTTGGGGTTCATTTGGAGAACTACAACACATCCCCATTAATTTCAAACCAACATTACTCTTTTTCTTTTGTTCTTCTACTTCTTCTTTCATTTTCCCATCAAAACTAGACATCTATACAAACAGAGCCTATCTAGAGTAACAGCGGTGAAGGGATTAATCACATTTAGAGGGGGATTATGCAAAATCATATAAAAATGTGATAAAGCTAGATGATTCAAGAAAATAAACCCTAAAATTTCAAAATTTATTCACCCAATTTTTATGATAAGCAATCCAATACAAAGGGTAGAAAATAGACATTATCAAGGTACATTTACGGGTTTCGATAATTGATTTTTAGGAGTATTTTTCAACAACCCAGAAAAATAAAATAGGAATAATTAGAAGATAAGAAAAAATAAGGCAATAATTTTTAGCAAATACAGGAAGAAGAAATGAGAGGGGGTAAAGGGTGTGTTAGTTAATGGTAGAAAAACCGTTGAAAACGGGATACCATGAGAGGGAAGAGTTTAAACTTCTTAAATTGACGAGAATAATCTCACCTTTACCCGATCTTTGTAAAACAGTCTCATCTTTAGTTATTCCGAAAACACTCCCACCTTTGTATACAATCTTCTCAAACTAATCCTTTTCACTTGTAACTTATAAAACCTATTAATTTCTAAATTCTCTCTCCAAGATAAATTCTCTCTCTAAGATAAATTCTCCACATTTGAATGCTCAGCCCACCCAATGGTCTCCCTCCGGAGACCAATACAACAATCACGAATGNTAGGTTATGAAAATCAGTTTTAATTGGAATTTTACTTGAAGTCGAGAGATAAAATTACATATCTATCCTTTACACTTTGGCGCAAAATCGTAAAATAAGTTTTTCATATTTTATATTTTTCATTTTTTAATTCCGGTGTTACTGAAACTCGGTAATACCAGGTGTCGCCCTAGCATTACCCCTTTCCAAATATGTCACTGATTTCATGCTATCAATATATTTAGAATTTGGTACTTTGTAAAGTTTGGTTTATTTTTGCTATACCATCACCCACCCAAACATGCAAGTATGGTAGCTGTAGGAGATTGGTTATATGTTTAAGGATGGTGGTAGGGGAGGGAAACGTTGGAGAATGCAGTGAGATATTTACAAATCAGAACTATAGATGTAAAAAACAAAGTGGTTTGTTTTTAATTAAAGAAGGGAAAGAATATGATAAGATTATGTTAGTATAACTAAGATATTATATTTAGTTTTCTCTAAATCTCTTCAAATTCGATCCATAATTAGATAATAGATTTCGCCACATGTCAACATATTATTAGTGGTGTATAGAAGATTCAATAAAGCGAGTGTAAATGTATCATCTTCCCATAACTAACTATTAAAATCCTGGACAAACAATCTTCCTTTGGCAAAACCAAAAGCCGGTTAAGCAACCCTTAGGTCATAATAATGCCAAAAGTAGCTGAAAGGAAAGGCAATGAGGCAATAATGGTCATAGTCAGACGTACCATACCTTAATGCTCAACTATCTGCAGTAACTACACCTTGCGTATTGCATTCCTGCACAATGCTTAAAATAATCATAAAACTTGAAAAAAACAAACAACATAGACAAATCACAATACTCAACTTATTTTAGTCTCATTGCTGGGATTTCAACTTTGAACTACTTTTTTCGACGGTACTTTAATTCTAAACGCAAATTTCATCATGTGTCATTCAGAAACGATACGATCTTTTTACAATGTAATTGCATCCCGCTATCACCCCCACATTATTATTAAATGTTTTTGTGCATTTGTTCTGGTTTCCATTGAACTAAAAGTATAAAAACTTGTTATCCTGACTAGGACTCCACTTAAATTAATTTATTTGCTTGCCATAATAGTATAAGAAATGAACACCACCTACCTACCTAGTAACACACTAATCAATTCTTATCAAAAATATGGGAGCAGTTAATTATTTGGATACAATTTTGGTACCTTTGAGTTTATTTCTTACAGTTGGATACCATGTATTTCTATGGCACAACTTTAAGCACAACCCTTCGATTATCATCGTTGGAATCAACACTCTTAAGAGGAGACAGTGGCTTCAAGGCATCAAACTGGTAATTACATTCTTACTTTGTTCCGTTTGATTATATACGTTTTTCAAAATATGTGAGTCTGGTTTTGTATCATCCATCTAACAGGGCGATGATAAAATATACGAGGAGAATTTCGAAAAATGTATACAATCAAATGGAACAGAGAGACTGGCAAGATAGTCTTGTGATAGTACAATCGAGGTTTTAAATGGTAAATTTTCACCCATTTTTATGGCCATGATGCCAAAGTTTAAAATCGTCTTTGAAAAAAGAATTCGCAAATCCAATTGGATTTTGTCACGGTGATATTATCGTAAGACTGATTCATATGAGAATAGAAAGGAATAATTATGTTAAATTCAACAACGGGCCTAGGCCGCACCCAAACGGAAGAAAAAGAGTCGACTTTCAAATTAGTGAGTTAATGGTATATATATGGTGGAGTTTATGGTAACATGAGACCGTCCTAATAGAAATTGATCGATATTTTTTTTTTTACCATCAATTCATTGTAACAGGGTGATGATAAAAAGGAGATACTGGCTGTACAAAGCCTAAGGAATGCTCTAATGGAAACAATATTAACAGCAACAATAACAATGCTCATAACCATGGCATTAGCAGCCTTAGCCAACAATGCATACAAAGGAAGCAACTTAATGGCCGAGACCCCGTTTTTCGGATCACAATCAGGTCGTCTCATCGTCCTTAAATTTGGGTCGGTCTTGGTTTTCCTACTCACTAGCTTCTTATGTAGCTCAATAGCAATTGGATACTTGGTGGACTCTAATTATTTAATCAACGCGACGGGTGAGTTACTAGGACGGGCCTATACCAGAATTGTGCTCGAAAGAGGGTTCATAATGGGAGTAGTAGGAAGTAGAATGTTGTGTATTAGTCTCACATTGTTGTTGTGGTTGTTTGGGCCTGTGCCTGTTGTTGTTTCTTCAGTTGTTATGTTATGGGTTTTATATGGCCTTGATTATGCTGATAAAGCACACTATATAACCAAGTAAAGAAATGTACAAGATTGAGAATCATTTAGTGTTTAATAAGAGTTGATTGAATAATACATTTGTAATTTGTTAATGATGCTCTTCTTAATCAGTGTGCATGATTGTTAAAGTATAAAAAATAATATGGTTAAAAAAGATAAATTCTCTCTCTAAGATAAATTCTCCACATTTGAATGCTCAGCCCACCCAATGGTCTCCCTCCGGAGACCAATACAACAATCACGAATG
>VHZZ01002521.1:40480-55021 GCA_009801015.1 Silene noctiflora
CCGGGCTCCGGGCTCAAGGTTAGTGGCTAACCGGTCTTCGGGTCAAACCGGTTCGGTCCGGTCCGGTCCGGTTCCAGACCGATGCACAGCCCTAGTGATTACTAGCCTAAAATGTTGTTGAACATTTTCACTGCTTTGAAGTTTTGTTGTTGATGCCAAATGTTTTATAAACTTTATTAACATTGTCAATTCTTATGAGCTTGATTGGTCTGATTCGAGGATGTTTGCTTAGTTAAGGCTTTGACTTTGAGGTAAGTCGTGGGTTGTGGGGGTGTCTAGTGAAGGTTAGACTCCCTTTATATTTTTCGTAAAACAATTGAGTTTAAGTGTTGGAAGTGGTTATAATGACAACAACATGGGATTGGTAGATAGATGTGAATACTCTGATATTTGAATTGTATAAACTTGTTCCTCCGATTAAGAAATTTATGATGGTTGTTTGGTAATACATGTGTTCGAGTAATTACCTTTTATTTGGTTTTGATTTTGCGATGTTTCTTTAATGGAAGTTATTGGTGATGTTCCTGGAAGTCTTTGGTCTAATTGGCATCATCATTACCTCCTCAAACAAGAGTCTATTTGGACGGTATTGAGTAAAGACCATTTTCCTTGTAGTTTTAAGGGCATTTTGGTAGTCAGGGATGTTTTAATCTCTCATACTGGTTCTGTGCAGAGGGCTCAGGAAACCTTGAACTCCTGGGTGGTAAAAGGAAAATTTCAGTTTAATCAGGCTTATGAGTTTCTCCTGGGTTCTCAAACCCATGAGGCTTGGTATTCTGTGATGCATCATCCAAGAATTATCCCTAGTCATCAGATTATAGGGACTTTAATTGCTCAACAAAAGCTTGTTACCATAGATAATCTGCAAATCCGAGGGTTCCAATTTGTAAACAGATGCAATCTTTGCAAGTATGCAGAGAAGAATCACAGGCATTTATTTTTCAACTGTTTGTATTCTCAAGAGGTTTGGTCAGAACTTAAGATTTGGATGCACATTGCTGGTCTTAGAATGGATTTACTGGAAGAGATGAAATGGGTTCATGATCAAGGCAAGCAAAGTAACCTGCGAACTATCTGGTTCAGATTTGGATGCACATTGCTGGTCTTAGAATGGATTTACTGGAAGAGATGAAATGGGTTCATGATCAAGGCAAGCAAAGTAACCTGCGAACTATCTGGTTCAGAATTACTTTGGCTGCAGCAGTATATGTCATTTGGGAGGAGAGGAATGCAAGGATTTTTCATAATAAAGAACGCTCAGCAGCTGCTCTTATAGCTCGAGTCAAATATCTTGTTTCTGTTCGTATGTTAATGAGTGTGAAGTTTGTTGCTCACTTTTTACAACTTACTATTTGGTAGTCCTTTTGGATTGTACTCTAGTGTGATAGTTTGCAAACTGTAATTTCTTTTCTATTTGAAATGAAATGATAACTTTTTGCAAAAAAAAAAAAAAAAAAAAGAAGTTATTGGTGATAATTGGATCACTAATATATGAGCTATTTAAGATGTATTCTTCATGAGTTTATACATGACAAAATGAAATTGGTGGAAATGTTCTTACATTTATATATATGATGTTCGTATGTGTTACGAGAGATATGATATAGCTTATGTCGTTGTTATAGGTGATGAATGATTTTTTTTTGTAAATTAATCCATGAAATCAATGGTATCTTTGGGAATAAGTTTGCAATTTGATTGAACGTCAAATAATGATGAAGTTTATTTGACTTTAGATACAATTTTTCATAATGCTATACCATGTATGTTAACTATACAAATTGTGTTGTTAATATGCAATAAGATGTGAAGTTATTATGCTAGAATTGGCTAGCAAGAAATCGAAAGGTTCGGAGATTTAGTAGCATATATTCTTCTGTGAGGAGCTTTGGGCTCCATTGATGGTCATGCACCGGTGAGAAGTTACAGAAAAGTGACTATTGAAAAAAAGGATGATGGATAATCTAATTGTATAATGGGATGCGAATTGTAAGTGGATATTGAGATCCCTTACACAATGTGATATCATGATAATACGTACGTAATTTGTGAAGAGGATATTGAGATCCTCCTACCAATGGCCATGTTAGAAGTTGGTGTTGGTGGCACCACAAGGAATGGGTTTAAAGCCTATTGGGAGTGAATCGTGACGGGGCTTCCCCACTTGGGTTTACCAAGTTCAATGGGTCAAACTTAAGTCACGAGGATCTCATGTTATAATACTACTACCATTCCTAATTTTAATAAAAGTGATGTAGTATTCTTTCTATTGTGTTATATCTGTCATGTGAGGAAGGCTGAGCTAAACTCTTAATAAGTTCATAGTCCTTGTTTAAGGGTGGTTTGTGACAGTCAAACCTAATGGACTTACCTATGTGAATGTGGGGGAAATACCCTACCCCCTATGAGGTCTTTAGGCTTTAGGACCTCTAGAGCGTTCACGAGAACCTAGGCATGTGAGGGGCACCTTTTTTATGACATTTCGCGAGGACGAACACAGATTCGAATGCATGTTTCTGCGCAGTTATCCGTTGCAAACCACCGTGGAGAGTCCAAAGACAAATGCAACTCGATACAGCTGTAGCAGGTAATTGTATGCACTGGGTGACAATTCAATTCCTCAGGAACATTGTCATCTTAACACTTACGTTCTGTTGCCTCATATCAGCTAATTCTTTTCTTCTTTTGAATCATGTGGGGGATTGTTGGAAGTATGTGCTTCAAAATAAGCTCTTTTTATCTCACATTGATTGAATAAGTTGGAGTATTATAGTTTATAAGTGATCACTTGTGTTTCACTACTAAATGTGTAGTAGTAAAGGGGCTCCTTTTGGAAGTAAGATCACATCTTCTCTATATATTTTTTGCACAATTTCCGAAACTGATTGTTGCATTTTCTAAACTGAAAGTTCAGTCTTCTAGACTAACTTTTGTGGATTTTCTATACTGATTGTGCAATCTTCTAAAACCAATTTACAAGACAATCATAAATACAAATCTAAATTCCTCTTTTTACTCGTATAAATACTCCATGTTTATGCCATTTTCTATACACAACAATAATCATTCTCTTTTATATTCTCTCTAAATATTTTCTGATATTCTAAGCTGTTGTTTGGCAACGTTCTGCAAGTAGTCCTCATTCCGAGTCTTTTTCGTATACCTTAGATTCGGACGTCGTATAACCCTGGAGGTTGGTTGCCAAGAGGTCGTGTGTATCGAGCGGGGCAAATTCAACTTTAGGGCAGTGATGCTTATCACGCCACGACATAAACTCTCCTACGTGCTGTAAGAGTTTCCGTTCATTGTTCTAATTATAGTCACACCGCCTACAGGTGGCAGTATGGATCATACTTACTCCCTTGGGCCCAATTATTTGCTTACTTTTATATTTATTTTTGTGAGGAGTATTTTAATCAAACGTAAACAAATGATTGAGACTAAGGGAGTATGTTGCAATGACCTAGATTAGGCTGTACTAAGGGAGTATGTTGCAACGACCTAGATTAGGATGTAGTGACCGGTTCCAGAATCAATTTTTAAACCTGTATTTGATACGACAAGAAGGATTGCGTCTCTATGTTTTAGCGAAAATTGATGAGGGTTAGTTGCAACTCTGTCACTGAAAATTTGGGGTTTTAGCCATAATCAAGCATTAAGCAAGCTTTTGAAAAAGCGTTGGATTCCAAAGTCGCTAAATTCCTGTGCGAGTTTGAGTGTCGTAGGCTCTTACTGACCAATGATATTTTTTCGTCTTTTTGGCCTAAAACTAACTTTCCGTATGAATTGTTTTGTGAGAGGGAAATTGTTAAATGGGGGGCTAATTGAGTGAAATGGAGAAAGTATTAGTTTTTGTCTTGATCTCTCTGTCTTCCGATTACTACTTCCTAGAGTTTTATGTTGATTAGATATGAAAATATGGGAGCTTAATTATCTGTTGTTCTGGCCTAATTCGCATTGCAGGGAACTGGATTGACTGTGTTCTATCATTATGGTTGACTGTTTCGGGATGAGGTTCTGTTAGGGGTGAACAAATTAGGCAACTGCTTTTGTCAATCGGATTTCTTAGCATGTTTCTCAATTTGATTTCGTTAAGGTACTCTCCCACACCTATAATAGTAAAAAGTTTACTCGTGAAAATCAACACCTTAAACTAAACGTACTTTAATTATTCACTATTTTTTTTATATAATCATTTTATAATTAAATTGAAAATGTTTATGTTTATAAAGAGCGACTGGTAGCTTAAAATTTGTAAAGTCTCACAAGTGTATGATTGCTCGTTTTAGCTTGCAAGGATCGTACCCAAAGGACAGAATTTTGGCACTAGGATTATTCGCTTATAGTCTAGTTTAATTCGAACAAAGAAAGTGGTTTGATTTTAAACTAATTACTAGAATATAGACTAAAACAAGTAAAAACGCAACAATAACTAAAGATGGTCTAAAACAATGATTAAGAGAGCTAGGATGTTTGGGTTCACCTATGTAGTTAGAGACGGAAATTAGGCATGGACTAATAATTATCTAGAGTTGATAGCAAAGGAAAGACCCAACCTCTCGATGTGAATCTAACCCCTAGTTTAAGATGAATTAACTTACTCAATCAATTAACCCTAGCCCACAAATTGTCATCAAAATCCTATTACTTATGAAGTTACTCACCCAACATGTAGATAAATAGAAGAAAGGACTCGACATACTTATTCAAGCATTTCCTCAAACACTTATAGTGCAAGAAAATTTGTAAAGGGAAAAACTCAAGAATTGTTTTTAATCCACGCCAATACTATCTCCTAAACACTACATAGGATCCCCTTACATCCTAGTAGGAAACTACCCACTCATACTAGAAATGAAAGCAACAACAATGGTGGAAATGTAAACAAAACAAACTAAAGTAAACATAATGAAGAAACTAAGTAAAGAAATGATTAATGAAGGGATTAAAAGCATAAAACAAAGAAATGAAGAAGTAATTGTACCAACTAAAGGATAAAGGAGAAAGCTTGCAACTTTTATTAAAACCGAACACAATCTTCAACCCTTCTACAAAATCTTCAAAGAAATGGGAAATAGAGAACAACTACACTAGATCTTGCCTAAATAAAGAAGTAATTAAGCTATAATTATGGAAAGATTAAAGCTTGATTACAATTTGATTAATTCTAATCATGGAGTATTTTCTAGGGTTTTTGCCTCTAAGATGGAGTATTAACAAAGAGGTATTTATAGTTTGTTACAAAAATGGGTCAAAAATATAATTTGGCTTCAAAACACGCCTTTAGGTAGTCCCAGCCGGTTGACCGGCCACCGGTGGCCGTGCCGGCTTGTGCAGTTTTGAAAGTCATCAGGTGTGCATTGCCGGTAGGCCGGCTGCCGGTCGGCCTACCGGCTGGGCGTCTTCTGTAAGTCTTGGAGGAAAAACATCGTTAGGTATGCACGGCCGGTGAGCCGGCTCCCGGTGGGCAGACCGGCTGCGAAGTTTCTGAAACTTTCACTCCAAAACCTTCAAGTTTTCAACCGGCTGGGAGGTCCTGTAACTTCCTCTTCTTTGACCAAGTAGGGTGGTTCCTAGCGGGCAGGCAGGCTGACCGGCTTGGGGCCCTTCTTTAACTTCTTTTCTTCTTCTTCTCTTCTAAGTCTTAAAACCGGCCCTTTTGCTCTTATTTCCTCACTTCTGTCTCGAGTCCTACAGAATAAGACGAGAAATCATAGTACAGGAAATTGGGAGGCAAAATGCACATAAGGGCACGCGAATCCGTGTGAAACAGATTAGAATGTAAAGAAATGAAGGAAGAAAAGTGACTAAATAAGCACTCATCAGTGACCACTTCTTTACAAAATGAATATTTTTTCATAGTTGTTCATGGACGGTATTTACTCGTTCATGTACTTTTTGTCATTTTTTTTCCTCTTTCATACCCTTCTTTCTATAAACAGGAAAAAGAAAGAAACACATACTCCCTTTCTATATTCCTCTCAAGATTATCAAATTCAAACAAAATTACTCAATTATGAATCTTCCTTTCATATTAATCAACTAATAATTCAAAATTCATTACTATTATGTATCAATTTTTTATATGAGTAAAGAGATGTAATTAAGTTAGAATTATAAAAATTAGGGTTATGGAGAAATGGAGGCGGGGGTAAATGTTGGGTTTTGGTCGTCGGCGTTCAGGGAGACGAGGGAGAGGGGCGGCAGATGGTCGCACGATAGGGGTGTAGGATTGGGTTGGGTGAGATGGGCGGTTCTAGGCGTGCGGGGGAAGGGAGCGGTATGTTTAGGCGGGTGGCAGGGGCGGTTCTGGGTGGCTTTCGGGGGGGGGGGGGGCAGGGGTTCTGGTTAAGAGGTATAGGGAGAAGATTAAATGAGAGATTTGAAACGAGAGTAAAATGGAAAATATGAGAGGGGTAAAATGGTCATTTTCGCCCATGAAAAAGTAAAATCCGTACATGAATGAGCACCATTCTATTTTTTAGTGGTGGTCCGTTTTTAACATAAAGTGGTCACTGTTTATCATAAAGTGGTAATCATAAAGTGGTTGCACCATAAGAGGGACACACACAATAACTATTATTGTGTATAGACTTGGCAAAATCAACCCGACCCAACTGAATCTGGCAAAAAAAGATGACCGTTAACACCTAATTGTGACCCAACGAGAATATTACCCAAGCTTTGTTGAATCGTAATTCCGTAACTGATTTGACCTAAAATGACTCGATCCGACATTGCCTATACTTTGTCTCGTATCCATTGAAAAAGGTATCATATTTCGTTATCCTGAACCAAAACTTTGTGGTCATATCTTTCACACATTTAACTCTGTCTGTGCCTCTCGTTATTATGTCTCTCATATGGGCTAGTTAGTTTATAGATATCGATCTTCGTCTCTACTGTCCAATCTTGCATACAATCCTTGATTAAATTTTACCTTTGTATTTCACACTACCCTTTTAGATGCTCGTCTAGCCTTTTTGTATTTTTCGTAGTTCACATCCCTCATGCAATTTCCCAAAACCTTATACATTCTCGTTTGGTCTTTAGTGTTTGTCTCACTTCGTCGTTCCACCAAGATTTGTTCTTGCTCCTTACTCGAAGGCTATTTCCTTTAGATTCCCCTTACACCTCATTTGCCATCTCCTTTATGTCATGTTCCAATTTATCCCAAGTTTCATCTATATCCCTCTCTAGGCAATCAGACCAAATAGCGCTAATTGCAATCTCATAAAAAAAATGCTTGTCAGTAACCCTTGAAACCACTTGATTCTTGGATCATCTTGTAGGCTTCGCTTAAAGTATCTTTTACCATGAAAATCAAGCACCACTAGTCTATGTTCAGTTGTCGTAGTTGTCATACGGTTACAGGGTATAATCTTGCAATCCGTGTAATTTTTCCTCCAAATATTCCTTACTAAAAAGTAGTCGATTTGACTTTCATTACCTCCACTCCTATATGTCATCAGATGAGACTACCTTTTCTCAAACCATGTATTCACTGTACCCAAATGATATGCTAAAGCAAAATCTAGTATGTCACTTCCCGCTTCATTCATCTCCCCAAAACCAAATCCCTCATGAACGCTCTCAAAATTAACTTGACTAATACCTACATGCCCGTTGAGGTTACCACCAATAATGAATTTCTCTCCAAGAAGGACATGTTCTAAAATATAAGGCGGTCTTACCATAGAATTACTGTGGTGACATGTTAGATTAATGTGGTCGAACAGACTCAACCATGCCAACCAAGGATGGCGAAACTGAGAGAGACAGATAAGATTCCGTCCCAATGTTGAATGGAACTAGTAGCCTGTTACCCTTTCATCTTATTGTAGAGATGTCAACTCTTCTTCATTTTTTCCATAGTAGGAAGACACTAACCTGTAAAGCTTTTAGATAGTTCACCAATCTACCGTCAATCAGGCACTGGTTTGAATGTCTGGTACTGCCGAAGTATTGATATTTACCATCAAGATCTGCTTGTATATGCATGTGTGTAATTTTGTTTAAGTTTGTTTATTTCGCGCATCCAAAAAGCTGTGACCAAGCTTGTTCATGAGTTGTTTGTAAAGCTAATTTCATTTATAAGCAATCCCAGAAAGAATGTATGGTATTAAATTTGTACCGGAAGAGCCATGGAAAAGATTGAGTACACCCTTGTTTTATCAAAATAGACGAGATTTAGTTGTAATTCTGTCTCCTCTTTCATTTTAGAAAGGAAAAAGACTTCTGAAAGGTTGGAAAATGTGGAATTTCAGAATTGTACTTCAAAATTTTTGACCCATAGTAAAGATTTGGTATCTCATAAAAACAGTCTTCAAAACTGAAGTATCGGCTAGTTCATGACACATAATAAGAAAAATAAAATAAAAAAAAGTCGAAGTATAGCGAAATATGCGGGTTGAATAGGCATAAGGAGTTCTGACACACCCATAATCTAATCAAAGTTAATAAGAAATTATGCTTAGTCTTTAAAAAATCATTGTACCAAGTGGGGGTAGTATTTGTGGGCAGGCACTTATCTAATCAAAGTCAACGACTATTGGGTTTCTGTAAGTTATCTTCTAAATATGATCACCCACAAATCTTCAAACTGCAAAAGAACTAAGCATACATTCACCAAAGAAGTGAGATTGAGAGTAATGGCTGACGGAGTATTGTTTAATGTTGCTCAGTCACTTCTTTCAAATTTAGGCTTGAGAGCATTAAATGAGGTTACATCTGCATGGGGCATCAAAACCCATCTTGAAAAATTGAAAAACACAATAAATACAATCAAAGATGTCATGTTGGATGCTGAGGAAAGACAGGTTGAGAGCCATACTGTGCGTGGTTGGCTTTACAGGCTTAGACCTGTTGTGTTTGCTGCAGATGACGTGTTTGACGAGTGTACAACAATTGCATCTCAAAGAGCAGCCATGGGCAGTAACAGTATATCTAAAGAGGTAGTCAATTTCTTTTCCCACTCCAACCAAATTGCTTTTGCCTTCAATATTTCTAGTAATATTAAAAAGATTAGGGATGAGCTTAATGACATAGTCAAAGACAGCTCTGAATTTGCCTTTGTACTACGCCCTCGTGAGGAAATGAGGAACGAAGGCTTAGTAGGCAAGTGAGAAATCAAACTCACTCCTTTGTAGCTGTGGATGAAGTTATTGGTAGAGAGGATGATAGGGTGGCCATCATAGACATTCTGATGGCCTCTCGTGCTGCTTTAGAGCAACGACTAGTCATAATCCCTATTGTAGGGATTTGAGGTTTGGGGAAGACAACTTTAGTTAAACTGTTATATAATGATGAATGGGTTCAGAATAACTTTGAGTTGAAGTTATGGGTTTGTGTGTCGGATGTCTTTGATGTCAAAGAAATCATAAAGAAGATTCTCATGTCAGCAATGAATAGAAAGTCTCAGAATTTAGAGATGGACTAGTTGCAAGGCCAATTAAGGAAAGAAATTGGGGGAAAGAAATATTAACTTGTGCTGGACGATGTGTGGAATGAGAAGCCTCGGGAATGGCTCAATCTAAAAGCACTTTTGATGGTTGGCGGATGAGGGAAGCAAGGTATTGGTAACTACACGATCAAGAAAGGTGGCAGATATCAAGGGCAATGTACAAGCTTATGAATTAAATGGCCTTTTTAAAGAGAAGGCATGGACATTATTTGAAAAGATGGCATTTGAGCCTAGAGAATCTCAAAAGAAACCGCAATTTGTGAAATTAGGGGAAGATATTGTGAAGAAGTGTGTAGCTGTTCCACTGGCCTTGAGAAGTTTAGGAACTCTTCTATGTGGAGAAGAAGAGTGGAAGTGGATGTCAATTACAGGAACTAGCTTTGTGAATTGGTCTGACAAGCAAAACAACATTATGGATATTCTAAAGCTCAGCTACCATCACCTGTTGTTTCTATAGACATATATAAATTGAGTTAATTTATAATCTTACAATGACTTCTAATCTGAGTATTTATAGTACTCAATACATGTATGATAGTTAGTTAGTAGTTGTAACAGAATCTCAACTACCTAACCATCTATAGTTAACTAACTTGAGTTAATTTATAACTAACTCAGTCATATATGTCTATAGTCTCCATTAAAGAATTATTTTGCTTATTGTGCATTGTTTCCTAAGGATTATGAATTTAAGACAGAAATGCTGATTGATCTTTGGATGGCTGAGGGCTTTGTTGTTCCATCTGTTAAAACTCAAGGTTTAGAAGAACTTTGTCATGAGTATTTAATGGTATTGTTACAAAGGGGCTTCTTTCAATATATAAAAAGAGATAAATGGGGGAGTATTTTAAGTTTCAAGATGCATGATTTAATGCATGATTTGGCCCTAGAAGTAGCTGGAACAGAGACTCAGAGTAAAGTGGCAGAATTTCAGAACGGGGACTTCAATACCAGAATCCGTCACTTGTCCTTTGATAATGTTAATACTGACTCATGAGAAATCCCAAGTTTCATGCTAGACGCGAAGCAATTGAGGACATTTCTTTTGCCTGAGCAACATAAAGCCGTATCATATTTCAACAAGGCTATTCTTCATCAGTTATTTTCAAACTTCAGGAACTTGCGGGTGTTGAATCTGCATAATCGTGGGGTCAAGACCCTACCCAAATCCATTGGTAAGTTGATTCATTTAAGGTACCTTAATCTCTCAATGAACCCTATAGAAGAACTTCCACATTCTGTCACAGGACTCCATAATTTGCAGACGTTGAGACTGTACGGTTGTGATGAGCTTAAAGCATTAACTATCGATATTAGAAAACTTACTAATCTTAGAAGCCTCAATGTTCAGTTCTGCGATTCTATAACCAACATGCCAGCTGGCCTCACAAAATTAACTTATCTTCGTAAATTACCCTGGTTTATAGTGAAATGTGATATATCTAAATCATTTATGCCCAATGCTAAAACTGCCCAGTTCAGGGATTTGAAGACCTTTAACAACCTAAGTAGATCGTTGGAAATAAAGTTTTTTAACTATTTGGAGGATCCTGCCTACGAAGCAAATGAAGCAAACTTAAATAGCAAACATGAGTTGAAAGAGTTAGGCTTTGAGTTTGGGGACGCCTTTGACAGTAGTATTGACCATGATGAGGCTATATTAAAAGGTCTAAAACCGCACCAAAATTTGAAGAAGTTATGTATAAATTGTTACAAAGGTGAAAAGCTCCCGAGTTGGGAAATGAGAGAGTTTATCTAAGACACTTCCAAACCTAGTTGAGATCCTTCTTTCCAAATTAAAAAATCGCCAAAAAGTACCTTCTTAAAACGTTTGTCTCTTAAATTTCTATATATGGTAGAGTAAATTTTTTTCCTCTCTTCAGGAACTTGAACTGTCTTTTATGCCTAGATTGAAAGGGTGGTGGGAGGAAACAGAGTTGATAGATTACAGTGATCAAGCGCATATATCTCACCAGTCAAGTCAACATCATTTTCTGTTACCATCATTCTCTAATCTTACTAAATTGAACATATCATATTGCAAGGAATTAGAAACCTTTACAGTTTGTCCAATTGTTGAGGAATTAAGCCTACAGAATGTCAGCAAAAACCTCACTTTATTAAAGGAACTAACAAGCTCCCAAGCGAGAAGTGAAGTTGGGTCTTCAGTGACCATATCTGACTACTGTCCAAAGCTGAAGACCCTGAGAGTGGATAAAGTTGAACACCTGATTTCACTGCCAGAAGAATGCTCAGGTCACATTACTTGACTGGAAATTAGAGATGGCAAGTGGCTCAACACTTGGACACTCAGAAAAGTCTTCCAGCGTCTACCTTCTCTCACTTCTTTGACTTTTGCATATTGTTTAAGTTTGACATCAAATTTTGATGATTCAGATCGCTCTCAAAGCACTCAAGTAGACGTTGGCATGCCATGGAAAGCCTTGAAAAATATCCGTTCATTGTATATTCTTTTCAATGATGAGCTACATCTCCCTAATCAGTTTCAACACCTTGAAAATCTTCGCAGTCTGAAGCTACAATGGCATGATAATTTGGAGGCACTACCAAAATGGATTTGTTGCTTCTCCTCTCTTGAATATATGTATTTGCTTAAGTGTCCCAAGCTAAGATGTCTGCCTGAAGAATTTGGTAAGCTCACTACCTTATATCAACTCAAGATCGATGATTGTCCTGGATTAACAAAAATATGTGCCGGCCCAACCGGTAGCGACTGGGCCAAGATTCAACATATCCCACTACTTACTGTCCGAGAAAAGGTGATACAATCTAAATTAAGACGGAAATAAAAATGATAGAAATGCAGCTGTTCGACCGCAAGGATCGATAGGCTACCCTAAAATAGAATTGTGGTGAGTTAATCACCTAGATTCCATTATAACAAATGAGATAAATATCACAAGTTCATTCGTAAAATTCATTGATATTATTACAAGGCAACTAATGGCCTTATATAGGCTACTAATGACTTGGGGAATAAGAAACAAAAGGGATAAATGACTAATCTACCCTTAGTCTCATTTTTGACGTGTATCAATACCTGCCTCTTGAAATGATCCTTGTCCTCATGGATCTTAGACAAGTGATAACTGAAGCAAGGCATAACATGAGGCATCTCAGGTTGTAATTTTGTCACCACAACATCAATTACCAGCCTCACAAATGGTCCTCCTGGATCAAACACATAAATCCGGATGTCTTCATTCCTCTTGTCTTTCAATTGCTTACCACCACCATATAAACATATCTGGGCTCGGTGTGTCCTTTTTGTGCTCCAACTTTCGTCTGTTAAGTTTTCATCCCCACCTGGGTCAAAGACCCAAACTGTCTCAAAAGCCATATTCTTGTTGGATAGAAGCTTTTGTAGTGGCTTCATTCCTTTCCAATCATGTTTCACAGATCTCCAAGTAGCAGTAAGTTCCAGTAGCCTTGCATTTAAAATATGAGCTGACAGATTGTCATTTACTCCACCCGAAACAAAAATGAAGTTTGATATATTCAAATGCCCATCAAACATATGAAACCTGACCAAATTTTCTTGCACAATTGCAACTTCCTTAAGAAGGTTAAGACAAGTGCAACACATTATAAGATATTTTTCAGCGCATTTCACAATCCATGTTGTCCTCCATTGACATATGACTCTCACCTCCGTAAAATCATCATTACCCTCAGGTACAGTAGTCATAGTAGTCAAAGCAGGAGCAGAAATGCTGACATGATAGATGGTGTGCGCCTTACATAGAAGTAATAACTTCGGGAAACAAGTATCTAAAACATATACCGTCGAATGACCAACACAAAATCCAAAACTTAATCCTAAACATGGTTCACTATAAAACCAAGAATTATGTAAGTGGACATCCCACAAATCAGATTGGCAAAACAAAATTCCGGGGTCAAAAACGAAAGTAAGGAACAGATGACTATTGTTTGTCCTGCTAGCACTAAAATGAGACCATAAGGTCAGAGGGTTGAACAACTCCCAAGTATATGATGCGCGGGATTTAGTCGTCGACTCCCGGTCAAAAAGAATTTATAAAAACCCAAATTAAGTAGTATAATAAGGGTGTCGAACCACAAGGATGGCGGGGGTGTATGTTTAGTTCGTTTAAATCGATATTTTAGTCAATCAAAGAGGGAGTGAAATATAAGGCTAATTAACTAAATGATAACTAAAGCAAGACAAGATAAAAGCAAGATATTAAGCAATTGATTAAAAACTAGGGTAGTCGGGTTCCCCTAGCTTGGTTAGCTAGGCAAGGGTGTCGGAGGTCGAGGGTCGGAAACTAGCCTAGGAATGAGTCTAATGTCTTAGCTATTCCATAAGACGGACGCAAAGTTGTCACAAGCATCCAATCAAACCATTAACAAGCACAAAAGCACCCCTACAACTTTCGTTCATAGGGGAGCHAAACAAGGGTAGAAAAAAGGCATGAATTTTCATACACACAAATCATCAAACACCTTGCAAGCATGAAAATGAAGGCTAGAATAATTAACCCCAAGACCCTATTTCAAACACCCCAAGCCAAAACTAAGCACTACCTAGTTTCCCCCTAAACCCTAGGGGGATTCTACTCACACATGGCTAAAGAGAAATAGAAAAATGATATGAAAAGCATTGAAGGAATGGTAGACATGGCTTAATTTAGATAAACAAGCAAAACAATTAAAAATAAGATGCTAATA
This sequence comes from Silene noctiflora, assembly GCA_009801015.1. NCBI lineage: Eukaryota > Viridiplantae > Streptophyta > Magnoliopsida > Caryophyllales > Caryophyllaceae > Silene > Silene noctiflora. The sequence continues at coordinate 54,657 of VHZZ01002521.1, forward strand.
AATGAAAGACAATGTAAACTAATGGAGAATAAACTAGATTAAGGTAAGAATTGTACCAACACAAAGGAAAAGCTTGAATCTTTGATAGTAAAGAGAAGAGAWCTTTCGATATCTTCAATTACAAACCCAAATCCAAGTGCTAACTAATAAATTCTAGCTAATTGACTAAGTAATTAAGACTTAATTAGGGAAAGCTTAAGGCAAGTTCCATAAGATGAAAGTAAATCTGAGATTTAGGGTTTTTTGGCTCTAAAATATCTCTAATGTAGTCTATATTAAGGTCTATATTATGGTATATAATATGGTATACCTAAATACAATTAAGTGGGGGGTATATATAGGTTTTCAGAAATTTGGGTCAAAAA